>NW_005088146.1:961-14173 GCF_000331425.1 Pseudopodoces humilis | reverse complement strand
CTGTCGCGTTGCAAGGAGCGGACGCCTGCGGATGCTCGGCCCGGGGAGGTCGGGGAGCGCTCGGGGGCCGTTCCTGGCCCCGGGCCGAGCGCTGACGACCGCGTCTCGCCCCCAGGGAATGCGCACAAGGACCTGAAGGACAGGTACCGACTGGGCTCGTTGCTGGGGCGTGGCGGATTCGGCAGCGTCTTCGCAGCCACGAGGCTCTCGGACGGTGCTCCGGTGAGCAGCGGAGCGGGCGGCGGGCGGAGAAGGAGGAGGAGGAGGGGGAGGAGGAGAAGGCGGGGCCGCTGCGGGCAGGCATCGAGCTCAACCTTCTGCTGCCCCTTGCTCGCAGGTGGCCATGAAATGCGTGCCGCGGGATTGCATCCGGCGCTAGGGCGGGCTGGTGAGTGAGCGGGGCCAGCGGCAGAAGCCGGAGCGTGCCGGGCGGGGATGAGCCGGGGCCCAGCAGGGTGGGAGCCACCGGGAGCCCTGCGGGGAGAGCGGGCGTGGGGGGAGCGGGGCATGCAGAGCATCCCGGGCTGGCTGAGGGGTCCCCGAGCCCTGGCACGGGCACAGCCCCACTGACGGCACCGTGCTCCTCCCGCAGCCCGACGGTACACGTGCGCCCCTGGAGATCGTGCTGATGGACAGGGTGTCCTCTGGCTGTGCTGCTGTCATTCAGCTCCTGGAGTGGCTTGAGCTCCCCAACAGCTTCTTGTTGGTGCTGGAGCGTCCGCAGCAGTGTCAGGACCTCTCGCATTTGTTGGCAGAGCGGATGTTCCTGCCGGAGGAAGAGGCGCGGGGGCTGTTCTGCCAGGTGCTGGAGGCCGTGCAGCACTGCACCAGCTGTGGGGTCCTGCACAGGGACATCAAACCAGAGAACATCCTGCTGGACCTGGCCACAGGGCAGCTGAAACTCATTGACTTCGGCTGTGGCGCCTTCCTCCAAGACACAGCCTACACCCGATTTGCAGGTGAGCCCTCGCAGGGGATGCTCCTGGGCATCTCTTGGCCCAGCCTGGGCGTGGCACCGGGGCTTCCCTCTAGTGCTGCTGGGATGGGATTAATACTTGAGCCAAGTTGATTTGGGTAGGGGTGTGAGAGGGGCCAGCTCCCAGCCCTGCTGACAGCCTTCAGCACCCACTGTGCCCTGGGGCTGGGGCTGGGGCAGCCAGCCTGACAAAATCCCCCATGGGGGTAGCAGAGATGGGGGGTCTGATCCTGTGCCCCACACAGTTTGGTGTGCCGGCAAGGCGGGGCTTGAACTCCTCTGCTCCCCACATTTGCCCTGGCTTTTTAACAGTTTTTTGGAGGCCATACAGGCAGGGAGGAGAATGGGTTTTTTCTACCACTGGGTATTTTCCTTTTTTGGGTCATGGTTGGGCCTCCCCAGTGCTTCTGCTGCCCTCTTCCAGCAGCAGTGGCTTCATTTACACGCCCGAGTTTGTACACAAGTCCCAGGTGCTGGCGAGAGGGCAGTAGGTCACCCCATGTGCCTCTGGGGCAGCCCCCACATTCCCAGGGATGCTGGGGCGAGCCTCTGGGAGCAGCAGCATCCCCCTGATGACCTCTGTCTGTGTTCCACAGGAACCCTGTCCTACAGCACTCCAGAGTGGATTCTCCAACAACGCTACCATGGCCAGGCAGCAACAAACTGGTCCCTGGGGCTCCTGCTGTACCAGCTGGTGACAGGGAAGCACCCATTCAGGACGGGCCAGCAGATCATCTGGGGGCGGATCTTCTTCCCATGGCAGCTCTCCCAAGGTGGATCCTCATCTCTGGGCATGGGGGGACCACCAGTGTTGGGAGACAGCAGTGGGCTCATGAGCATCCCCCTCTGGCAACTGCTGAGGAGATGGCACATGTCCTGCTCTCCTGGAAACAGGGAATCCATGGGGAAGTTTAGGCCCAGCTCTGGGCACACCCAGCATGGCCTGGGCACAGGAACGGGGGTCAACTTCTCCAAGTGATCGGTGATTCCTGGTTTCTCTCTGCAGAGTGCCAAGACGTAATTAAGGGATGTTTGTCCATGCAACCCTTGGACAGGCCATCCTTAGAAGATCTCTTCCAAGATCCTTGGATTTAGGTGTTCATCTGCCCTAGAAGATGGGAGAGATCCATGTGAACAGTTGGATCCAGGGGCCTGGCAGGTAACAACTCCACCCATCTCTTGGCAGTCAGTGGCAGAGCAAAGCAGACTGTTTTTGTCCTGCCTGTAGCTCTGAGCAGGGGTCATCAGAAGGGAATACACAGCTCTTGGGCTGGAGCTGAGCTGGAGACCTGGTGTGGCAAGCACTGGTGGCCACATCCCCCCTGGTTTTGCTTGTCTGGTTCACTGATGGCTGGTGCCCTGGGCAGAGCACTGACAGCCTGGTCTGGCCCCTAGGGAAGGAGAAGGAGCCCCTGGCGAAACTGTAGCCGGGGGGCTGCTGTGGGAGACACCAAGGACAACCTCAAGGATGGCAATGTATTCATCCATGGGGTCAGCTGAAGATGATCGACTTCGATTCTGGCAACTTCTTCAAAGACACACTCCACGCCCAATTTTCAGGTGAGTCCACAGCCAGGGGATGCTCCCAGATCTGGGCATGGCACAGCCTGGCTGGCTCCCCTCTTTGTTGAGGTGGATGCAACCAACTCTTCAGTTGGCTGCCAGTCTGCTTTTTGTCTCTGGGCAGCTGCTGAGGGGCTGGATCTGCCGTGGCTGGCTGCAGGCTGGGCACATGTCCTGCCCTCCTGCTCTGCTCCCAAAGGCAGCAGTGATGGGTAGCTTTGGGCCCAGCTCTGAGCATGGCCAGCATGGCCTGGGCACCGTGGGTGGCTGGGACAAGGGGACAGGAGCCTTGAGCTGACGGGCAGTTTCTGGTTTGTCTCCTTGCAGCCGGGCTCTGCGGATGCTGAGGCTGCTCTGGGCTCTGCCAGGGCTCTGCTGGGCTCAGCCCCAGGCATGGCTGGGCTTGCTCTGCCCTCACAGTGTTCTGACAGCTTTCCATCAGACGAGCCCGTTCCCAGCACACCGCCTGAGCTTTCTGCTTTTGCAGGTGAGTGAGACTCTCGTGCAGGCCAAGAGATTGCAGTTAGGGACACACATCCAATTGGCAAGAAGCCAAACTCTCCCCAGTCCCAGCTGAATGCCTGGATCTGCACAGGATGTTTTCTATGTCGCACTCTTTCTTTCTTTTTGGCTGGAATTGTGCAATTGCACTTTCTTCCTCCTCTAGAAGTGCCACTGCTGTGTTCCTGTGGCAGTGCAGTCTGGAGCTGACGGATGAAGAATTGCCCTTCTGCACTTCCAAGCCAGAGCCAAAAGCTGTAAGTGGGACTTTGCATCTTTAAGAAAGCCCTGAATGTTTGAAAGGGAATGTGCAGCTCATTCACAGGGTGAGAAGGAAGGGCATCTCCTCTAGAATTTGGGGTTTGACAGAGTTTAGATTCCCAGTGCTGTTTGGAGCTGGCACGGTGCAAAGCAGTTTCTTCTCGCTTCACATCAATTTCACCACAATTTAAAATAACAATAATGGTATCAAACCCCAAAATCTTTTTCAAAAAGGTTACTGAGGCCAGTAAGATGCATCATGCCATCAGCACATTTACAAAGTAAATAACTGAGTTCTATGTTTCAAAAACCAATTACCACTTAATTCAAAGTTATAGAAGATTTTTCACTGCACACTTGGGTTCTGTTTTTATCTTTCACATTTTACAAAAGTTTTTTTTTGTATTTCCTTTCTTTTCCCCTTAAAGCAGAAAACATGCTATAAAAAAGGCTTGTCCTTTGCTCTGGGTTCCCCTGTGGAGCAGCTCCCTTCGCGCTGGCTGAGCTGCTCAGGCAGAGCCCGGCAGCTCCCCGCCCTGCAGGGCTGAGGCTTTTCCCCGTTGCTGGGCACAGACTGATGGAGCAGCAGTGCTGAACACGAGCACATGCAGAGGGAGCAGAGCAGCTGCCTTTGCCCACCTGAAGCTCCAAGGCCAAACTCTGAGCAGGCACGGCTGGAAGAGACTCGCAGGCTCCCTGTTGGCTCTGCTGCCCCACTTGTGCCCGGCCCAGCTCTGTGTGAGGCAGAGGGAGAACAAGGGGCAGCTCCCTCCCAGCCCCAGCCCAGGGACCCCTCCAGCCCCGGGCCTTGGGGCACTGTCAGCACCTGCTGCTCCAGCCACGGCTTCTGCTGGCACTGACAGCAACAACCAAACTGGGGCTGGTCCCGAGGGAGCAGCAGCAGTGCCTGGATCTGATCCCTCAGTCTGGGGCAGGGCTGGACAAATGCCCCCCCACCCCAGCAGCAGCAGCAGATGCACATGGAGCTGACTTTCAGCACAGCCCCTGCCACTCTTCCCTCCCTGTGCAGCGGTGTCACAGCAGCCTGAGGCACCTGGGAGCCCTCAGTGCCAGCAGGGACTTGAGATGGCAGCCCTGGACTCCTGCAGATTGTGCCAGGAACAGAGCTGGGGACTCCATCTCCATGTGGAGCTTCCAGATGGAAAAGGCTGCTGTGACCAGGCAGCTCCAAGGGCACAGAAAGAGGGGCTCGACCTCTTGATCTGTGCCAGTCCCACAGTCCTGGGCAGCAGCCACCGAGCCCTGGGGGAACAGAGAGCACAGCAAGAGGGACAAAACCAGGCAAGGCCAGAGACTGGGAAGAGCCAGAGCTGGGAGCAGGAGCAGCTGCTTCATTGCACTCTTGGAGAAATCTCTTGTGTGGTTCAAAGTGCTGAAAGGTGTGAAGGGCAGAGAGGAGGCCACACCAAACAATGCTCCTGTTTTTTCGCCTCCCCTCTCCGTGTTCCAGAAGGAATTGGATGAAGTGTATTCTTCTCTCTGAGTGGTCTCGTTCAGCATGAGCAGCTGAGCACCAGGAGGTGAAGGAGCTGAAGCCTCAGGCCACAAGAGCTGAGCAAGAGTGGACTTTTGGACCAAAGTAATGCTTCTAACATGGACCTAGGTGAATGCAGCATATGGAATCCTGGAATTCCAGAATCCTTTCTGCTGGGAAAGACCTCTGAGCTCATCCAGTCCAGCCAGTCACCCAGCAGTGTCAAGCCCAGCACTAAACCTCGTCCCTGAAGTGCCAAGGTCTGAACAACAGGCCCTGAGTGAGGCCTGAACAACAGGCCCTGAGCCAAAGGTGACCTCTGGATGAACCTTCCAGCCAAAGGTTATCTGTGTATCTGCTCATTACTGAACTATGCATGGTCATTAGCACTGTGATAGATGTATCCACTCATTAGTGAAGCATGGATTGAGGTTTCTATGTTCAGAAGTCAGACAAGGCCATTAAATCCAACATCTGGCCTTGTTTGGGGCTGTATGGTCAGAGTCAACTCCCTTGGTTCCTCCTTGAGGCCTGGCCAGGCTTTGACAGGAACCCAAGAGAAGGATGAAACCAGATGTTCCCACACCAGAAGTGCTGTCAGTTTGTTTATTCAGCACTATCAGGGCTGGGCCCTCTCACAGCAGGGTTGGAGGCTCAGCTGTGGCTGGAGGCCCCTGCAGGAATTCCCAGTGTCCGGGAGTGGCTCTGCAGCCCTTGGCTGTGACAGCTTCTCCAGCTGATGTGTGGATGTGGGGATGGCAAAGTCTGAGGGGAACTGGTGCTGGATCTTTGTTAATCGCTGCAGGCAATCTTTGGCAGTGATGATTGGGTGCATTGCTGAGCTGCTCCTTTTGTGATCCTTTGCTGCTTGGGGCTGCAGTAAATGACACTGATTCCTTCAGGTGGTGTTTGTGTTTCTGGGGCTGAACCTGCCACTGGTAGAACAAAATTGGCGAAGTCTGACCAGACCACAACAAAATGTCACTTCTTAAATGTAAATGCAAGGAATCAGTCCCGTCTGTAATTCTCGGATGGGAAGCCCTTCCCTAGAGTTTGCTGGCTTTGGAGTGGGGCTGAGGTCAGAGCACTGTGTGAGCAGTGGGGCAGTGAGTTAAAAGAGGCTGAACCACCGGATGTCTTAAAATGCATCCAAAAATTGCATATGGAAAAGGGCTTGTGGGTTTGGGAAGACGAGGATGGATTTTGTTAATGGCACATTGGGAACAGCACCAACAGAAGGAACAATAGTTTTTGGAATGCTCCCACATGAAGGTACAGGAGAAGGTTTTAGTCTTCAGCTCAGCTTTGTTTCTGCAAGTGAAATACTACTACTACTACTACTACTACTACTACTACTACTACTAATAATACAATAACATAATGTTATAATATAACACAAAAATATATATTTCTATATATATCTAAAAATTGATAGTGTGAAATAATGCTGAAAATACTAACTTGTTAGCTTTGGCTGCTCACTGTAACACTAAAAACCCTAAAAAAAAAGACTGACCAAGACCCAAATGTCAGTACAATACACTTTGGAAATTGTATAGAAGGAATAAAGGAGGAAGGGATGAAATTGGCTGTTCTTATAGGGTTTGCTGATGCTGTCATGTGGAATGCTTTGTCTGTTCCTGTGAAAAACACAGTGATTAAGACTGCTGGGTTTTTCATGTTCCACACCATCCACGAGCTGCAGGATTGGTTGAACGGGTGAAGGGGCTGTTAAAAAAGAGGTTGAAAAAATGAAGAGATGGGAACTTGTCCTGGTGAAGAACCCATCTCCCAGATGTGCTCCATGCCCTTAACAATGGGCCCACTGGGAAATGGAAACCCCTGGGTGTGCATGGCTGCACCCAATTTGCAAACACAGCCATGGACAGTGAGATTTGGACTGCCTGGGAAATTGTTCTGGCTGTGATGGCCCCTGCCGGGGCCACCCCAGAGGCTGCAGGGCTGGACCTTCATGCACTGGAATTCATTAGGATAAATCAGAAGCAAATGAGAGTTAACAATACTGAAACAGGAATTCAGATTCCTCCTGGACACTTTGGTTTGGTAACTGCTCACTGGAGCTTGGTCTTGCAAAGTGTTCATGTCATGGGAGGAGGAATTGATGCAGATTATCAAGGAGAAAATAAAATAATTCTGTTAAAAAAAGTGAACAAGATTGGATTATTAAAGTAGCACAAATATTGATATTACATTTTAAAAATGATTGTGGAAAAAGGACATCCACCTCCAATCAGCACTGTTAGTGGAGATAAAAGGTTTGGATGCACCAGTCCTAATAATTGGGCCAGATTGTGGGTCCAGAGGTCCAAATGGCCCTCCTGAGCCAGCTGAAGGAACAGCTCTGGGCAAAGACAACACCATTTGAATCCTGCAACCTGGGCAGGAACAATGGGGATATGTCCCTGCAGCCAAGTGTTCTCTGCTAGAACAAGCCGATGGGATGGGATATTGTTTTACAGATGCTGCCAGACCAAATCTCCCTGTTTGCCCCAACGGCCCCTTTGGAAAATGCTCTGATCCACGGGGCTCCATGTGAAGGCTGATGTGACACTGAGGGACTTCCACACCAATTCCAGTCTGGAGCCTGGGTGCCCCTCAGGGACTGGGACCTGGCACCTCTCCAGCCAAAGGGGAAAGGACCCCAGCAAGCCTTGTTAGCCACAGACAGCGCTGTAAAGCTGAACAGCAAAGGACCTTGGGGGCATTATTCTGGAATTAAAGGGTGCCAGCTCCATGGACAACAGAATTATTGTTCCTAACGTGAATGAGATTGAGGAAAAGGAATGAGTAAGCTTGTGATGGTAAGGCACAGAAATCCTTTCACATTGTGGCCTCCAGCTAGAACAGGGTTTGGTTTCTCCTGAAGGGAGATCTCTGTGAATCCTGTAAAAGTGATAATTGCATTCCTGTGTTCTACAGCAGAGTTTTCTCTAAGTGTCCCTGCACTGGCTCCGTTACGGGTCAGAGCCCATTGACAGAGTTCTGGCCACCCCACAGGGTGGGCCCTCCAAGGGAACCCCATTCCTCCCAACCTGAGTTGAGAACATACCCAGCAATTAGTTACATTGAGTAGTTTGGCTACTTGGATCTTTAAATTTTCAAAATCATTTTGATGGCTAATGCCTTGATAAAACTCTAGAGGTGTTTCTGTCATACAAAAATTCTGGCTGAATCTCAAACAAAGATTCTGGCTGAGTCTCAAGATACAACTTACATATATCAGTAGTGCTTTAGTGACAAGGTTACTCATTCTTTTTCCTCACTCTCATTCACCTTAGGAATTTAGGATTGTTAGGAACAGTAATTCTGTTGTCCATGGAGCTGGCACCTTTTTAATTCCAGAATAATGCCCCCAAGGTCCTTTGCTGTTCAGCTTTACAGCGCTGTCTGTGGCTAACAAGGCTTGCTGGGGTCCTTTCCCCTTTGGCTGGAGAGGTGCCAGGTCCCAGTCCCTGAGGGGCACCCAGGCTCCTGGCTGGAATTGGTGTGGAAGTCCCTCAGTGTCACATCAGCCTTCACATGGAGCCCCGTGGATCAGAGCATTTTCCAAAGGGGCCATTGGGGCAAACAGGGAGATTTGGTCTGGCAGCATCTGTAAAACAATATCCCATCCCATCGACTTGTTCTGGCAGAGAACACTTGGCTGCAGGGACATATCCCCATTGTTCCTGCCCAGGTTTCAGAATTCAAATGGTGTTGTCTTTGCCCAGAGCTGTTCCTTCAGCTGGCTCAGGAGGGCCATTTGGCCTCTGGACTCACATTCTGGGTCCTTTATTAGGACTGGTGCATCCAAACCTTTTATCTCCACTAACAGTGCTGATTGGAGGTGGATGTCCTTTTTCCACAATAGTTTTTAAACTGTAATATCAATATTTGTGCCAACCTGTCATGGGGTTGAATAATCCAGTCTTCTTCATTCCTTTGAACAGAATTACTTCAATTTCTCCTTGATAATTTGCATCAATTCCTCCTCCCATGGCATGAACACTTTGCAAGACCAAGCTCCAGTGAGCAGTTACCAAACCAAAGTGTCCAGGGGGAATCTGAATTCCTCTTTCAGTATTGTTAACTCTCATTTGTTTCTGATTTATCCTGATGAATTCCAGTGCATGAAGGTCCAGCCCTGCAGCCTCTGGGGTGGCCCTGGCAGGGGCTATCACAGCCAGAACAATTTCCCAGGCAGTCCAAATCTCACTGTCCATGGCTGTGTTTGCAAATTGGGTGCAGCCATGCACACCCAGGGGTTTCCATTTCCCAGTGGGCCCATTGTTAAGGGCATGGAGCACATCTGGGAGATGGGTTCTCCACCAGGACAAGTTCCCATCTCTTCATTTTTCAACCTATTTTTTAACAGCCCCTTCACCCGTTCAACCAATCCTGCAGCTCGTGGATGGTGTGGAACATGAAAAACCCAGCAGTCTTAATCACTGTGTTTTTCACAGGAACAGACAATGACAGCATCGGCAACCAATATAAAAACAGCCAATTTCACCCCTTCCTCATTTATTCCTTGTATGCAATTCAAAAGTTTACCACTGACATTTGGGTCTTGGCCAGTTGTTTTCTACATTTCGCTTGCAAAAATGAACTTGAACTCAAGATTTAAACGTTCCTCTGTCACTCCACATGGGAGTATTCCAAAAAAAATTATTCCTTCTGTTGGTGCTGTTAACAAAATCCATCGTCATCTTCCCAAACCCACAAGTTCATTTCCTTTTTCCCTATGCAATGTTTGGACACATTTTAAGACATCCTGCAGTCCAGCCTCTTTTAACAGACTGCCCCTCTGCTCACACAGTGCTCTGACCTCAGCCCCACTCCAAAGCCAGCAAACTCTAGGGAAGGGCTTCCCATCCGAGAATTACAGACGGGACTGATTCCTTGCATTTACATTTAAGAAGTGACATTTTGTTGTGGTCTGGTCAGACTTCGCCAATTTTGTTCTACCAGTGGCAGGTTCAGCCCCAGAAACACAAACACCACCTGAAGGAATCAGTGTCATTTACTGCAGCCCCAAGCAGCAAAGGATCACAAAAGGAGCAGCTCAGCAATGCACCCAATCATCACTGCCAAAGATTGCCTGCAGCGATTAACAAAGATCCAGCACCAGTTCCCCTCAGACTTTGCCATCCCCACATCCACACATCAGCTGGAGAAGCTGTCACAGCCAAGGGCTGCAGAGCCACTCCCGGACACTGGGAATTCCTGCAGGGGCCTCCAGCCACAGCTGAGCCTCCAACCCTGCTGTGAGAGGGCCCAGCCCTGATAGTGCTGAATAAACAAACTGACAGCACTTCTGGTGTGGGAACATCTGGTTTCATCCTCCTCTTGGGTCCCTGTCAAAGCCTGGCCAGGCCTCAAGGAGGAACCAAGGGAGTTGACTCTGACCATACAGCCCCAAACAAGGCCAGATGTTGGATTTCATGGCCTTGTCTGACTTCTAAACATAGAAACCTCAATCCATGCTTCACTAATGAGTGGATACATCTATCCCACTGCTAATGACCATGCATAATTCAGTAATGAGCAGATACACAGATAACCTTTGGCTGGAAGGTTCATCCAGAGGTCACCTTTGGCTCAGGGCCTGTTGTTCAGGCCTCACTCAGGGCCTGTTGTTCAGACCTTGGCACTTCAGGGACGAGGTTTAGTGCTGGGCTTGACACTGCTGGGTGACTGGCTGGACTGGATGAGCTCAGAGGTCTTTTCCAGCAGAATGGATTCTATAATTGCAGGATTCTATCTGCTGAATTCAGCTAGGTCCATTACTTAGTAGTATTACTTTGGCACAAAAGCCCCCTCTTGCTCAGCTCTTGTGGCCTAAGGCTTCAGCTCCTTCAGCTCCTGGTGCTGAGCTGCTCACGCTGAACGAAACGACTTAGAGAGAAGAATAGAGTTCATCCAATTCCTTCTGGGACACAGAGAGGGGAGGTGTGAAAACAGGAGCATTGTTTGGTGTGGCCTCTTCTCTGCCCTTCACACCTTTCAGCGCTTGGAACCAGCCAAGAGCTTTCTCCAGGAGTTCAATGAAGCAGCTGTTCCTGCTCCCAGGTCTGGCTCTTCCCAGTCTCTGACCTTGACTGGTTTTGTCCCTCTTGCTGTGCCCTCTGCTCCCCCAGGGCTCGGTGGCTGCTGCCCAGGACTGTGGGACAGGCACAGATCAAGGGGTCGAGCCCCTCCTTTCTGTGCCCTTGGAGCTGCCTGGTCACAGCAGCCTTTTCCATCTGGAAGCTCCACATGGAGATGGAGTCCCCAGCTCTGTTCCTGGCACAATCTGCAGGAGTCCAGAGCTGCCATCTCAAGTCCCTGCTGGCACTGAGGGCTCCCAGGTGCCTCAGGCTGCTGTGACACCGCTGCACAGGGAGGGAAGAGTGGCAGGGGCTGTGCTGAAAGTCGGTTTCATCTGCTGCTCCTGCTGCTGCTGGGGTGGGGGCACATTTGTCCAGCCTTGCCCCAGACTGAGGGATCAGATCCAGGCACTGCTGCTGCTCCCTCGGGACCAGCCCCAGTTTGGTTGTTGCTGTCAGTGCCAGCAGAAGCGGTGGCTGGAGCAGCAGGTGCTGACAGTGGCCCAAGGCCCAGGGCTGGAGGGGTCCCTGGGCTGGGGCTGGGAGGGAGCTGCCCCTTGTTCTCCCTCTGCCTCACACAGAGCTGGGCCGGGCACAAGTGGGGCAGCAGAGCCAACAGGGAGCCTGCGAGTCTCTTCCAGCCGTGCCTGCTCAGAGTTTGGCCTTGGAGCTTCAGGTGGGCAAAGGCAGCTACTCTGCTCCCTCTGCATGTGCTCGTGTTCAGCACTGCTGCTCCATCAGTCTGTGCCCAGCAATGGGGAAAAGCCTCAGCCCTGCAGGGCGGGAGCTGCCGGGCTCTGCCTGAGCAGCTCAGCCAGCGCGAAGGGAGCTGCTCCACAGGGGAACCCAGGGCAAAGGGCATGCCTTTTTTACAGCATGTTTTCTGCTTTAAGAGGAATAAAGAGGAAATAGAAAAAAAAACTTCTATAAAATGTGAAAGATAAAAACAGAACCCAAGTGTGCAGTGAAAAATCTTCCATAACTTTGAATTAAGTGGTAATTGGTCTTTTGAAACATAAAACGCAGTTATTTACTTTGTAACTGTGCTGATAGTATAATGCGTCTTACTGGGCTCAGGAACATTTTTGAAAAAGTTTTTGGGGTTTGATTCCATTATTGTTATTTTAAATTGTGGTGAAATTGGTATGAAGCAAGAAGAAATGGCTTTGCACCCTGCCAGCTCCAAACAGCACTGGGAATCTAAACTCTGTCAAACCCCAAATTCTAGAGGAGATGCCCTTCCTTCTCACCCTGTGAATGAGCTGCACATTCCCTTTCAAACATTCAGGGCTTTCTTAAAGATGCAAAGTCCCACTTACAGCTTTTGGCTCTGGCTTGGAAGTGCAGAAGGGCAATTCTTCATCCGTCAGCTCCAGACTGCACTGCCACAGGAACACAGCAGTGGCATTCTAAAGGAGGAAGAAAGTGCAATTGCACAATTCCAGCCAAAAAGAAAGGAAGAGTGTGACATAGAAAACATCCTGTGCAGATCCAGGCATTCAGCTGGGACTGGGGAGAGTTTGGCTTCTTGCCAACTGGATGTGTGTCCCTAACTGCAATCTCTTGGCCTGCACGAGAGTCTCACTCACCTGCAAAAGCAGAAAGCTCAGGCGGTGTGCTGGGAACGGGCTCGTCTGATGGAAAGCTGTCAGAGCAATGTGAGGGCAGAGCAAGCCCAGCCATGCCTGGGGCTGAGCCCAGCAGAGCCCTGGCAGAGCCCAGAGCAGCCTCAGCATCCGCAGAGCCCGGCTGCAAGGAGACAAACCAGAAACTGCCCGTCAGCTCAAGGCTCCTGTCCCCTTGTCCCAGCCACCCACGGTGCCCAGGCCATGCTGGCCATGCTCAGAGCTGGGCCCAAAGCTGCCCATCACTGCTGCCTTTGGGAGCAGAGCAGGAGGGCAGGACATGTGCCCAGCCTGCAGCCAGCCACGGCAGATCCAGCCCCTCAGCAGCTGCCCAGAGACAAAAAGCAGATTGGCAGCTGCCTGAAGAATTGGTTCCATCCACCTCAGGCAAGGGGGGAGCCATGACCAGACTGTGCCATACCCAGATCTGGAAGCATCCCCCTGGCTGTGGACTCACCTGAAAATTGGGCATGCAGCATCATTGAAGAAGGTGCCAGAATAGAAGTTGATCATCTTATGCTGGCCAGCTGGAGGAAGAGATTGCCATCCTTGAGGTTGTCCTTGGTGTCTCCCACAGCAGCCCCACCAGCTACAGCTTCTCCAGGGGCTCCTTCTCCTTCCCTAGGGGCCAGACCAGGCTGTCAGTGCTCTGCCCAGGGCACCAGCCATCAGTGAACCAAACAAGCAAAACCAGGGGGGATG
>NW_005088145.1:5996-16965 GCF_000331425.1 Pseudopodoces humilis | reverse complement strand
TAGCTGAGGATAAAGAACGTGAAAACTGAGATAGAACTTCCCATCCCTCATGCTCCCGTCTGTCCACAGGGCACCAAAGCAGCATCAGCACCTCCTCTGGCTCCCTCTGCTTGCAAAGAGGAGGCCAAAGAGGAGGAAGAGAGCAGTGAACTTCCCGCTGTTCTGGGAGACGAGGGCGAACACCCCACGGTTTGGGAATACAACGGCGAGGCTCCCGCGGTGTGTGACAAGGACAGTGGACATCTCCCGGTGTGGGACGAGGACGGTGGACATCCTGTGGCTTGGGAAGAGGAGGGTGAACATCTTCCAGCATGGGAAGTCGATGGAGAACATCCCGCGGCTTGGAAAGATGATGGTGAACCTGCAGCATTTTGGGAAGAGGACAGAGAAGCTGCAGAGTTTTGGGAAGAGGATGGAGAACCTCCCTCTGCTCCTGAAGAGGACACTGAAGCTCCCTGTGCTGCAGGATCCTGGGCTGAACATTCTGACAGCAGCACAGCCCTGCAGCCAGAGGGGAGAGGGGAGTGGAGCCTGATGCAGCTGAGTACGTCTGCTCTGTTCCTGTGTGCCAGAGCAGGGTGCTGTGTGTGTGTCTCAGCATCAGCTGCACCCAGGGTTGCTCTGCAGCTGAATGGCACAGGGTCATTTATTGTCCTTCCCCAGCTGAGAGCAAGGGGCTCCCGGCCCCAGGGAGTGGGGCTGCATTCTGGCTCTCATCTGAGAGGGAGCATCTTCCACGTGGTTTCTTTCAGGGAACACCGTGAGCGTGGGGGAGCCTGCCGAGAAATACCTGGAACTGGAGCAGATTGGCCAAGGGTAAGTGCAAGGCAGTTACTTCTGCACAAGCAGGGCCCAGGTATTTTGCTGGTGCAGGATCCAGTGAGAAGTCAGGAGAGCTCCAAACCCCTTCAGACACTGGGGTACGATGCTGCTGTCTCTCAGTGCTGATCAGAATTGATAACTGTGGTCAGAAGGCACCGTCAAAGGCCCCTGAGGCTGGCAGTGCCCTGTCTGCAGCAAGGAGCGGGACCTGGAAGATCTTCTGTCCCTGGAATTGGATTGCCTAAAAGAGTAACTCACCATGTGGTGACTGTAAGTGTAAAAAAACAGTTCTCAAGAAGATTTCAGTAGATAATATTCTGACAGAAGGTGGGCATGAAAGGCCTGTCTGCACAAACCAGCCTCTGGAATAAGTTGTGATATTAAAGGCTAAAGTGCTTGAAACTTTCCAGCAGAAGAGAGAGTAAAGCAAAACAATATCCTTGTGTACAGGAGAAAAAATGTAAACCTGTGTGTATTGGCCAATGGTAACTTGCTTAGCCCGCGGACCCTGTAGAACTCTATAAAAGGTGTGCTAAAGATAGAAATAAATGACGTTCACTTTTACTTCTGTGAAGGGTTGTGAATAGCTGGTGGTGTCTCAATAGTATCTGGTCTCATTCTCCACAAAACTGCTTCCATCTGTAAACAGCTCCAGTCTGCCTGTTCCAGTGGGACGTCTTTCATATCTGCTCTAGCTGAACAGGTGTGTTCTATCACTTCCACACAATCGTGTTCCAGTGGGCCTTCTTCAGTTGTGGTACCTGGGAACAAAGCTGGATTCAAAAGGTTAGCTGTCTTTAGTGGGACATCATCCTGCTCAGTCAGGATTACCTGGAATTTCATCATCCTGCTTGGAGATAGCCAATGGCCCCCCTTTTGTTCTAAAACAGTGGTCACCATGTGTGGCACATAGACATCTGTGTGTCTACCCATCGTGAGTTTCCTGGCTTCTTGGATCAGCATCACGGTGGCTGCAACTGCCCGCAGGCATGAAGGCCATCCGGCACTCACGTTGTCAAGTTGTTTGGAAAAGCAGCCTACCAGCCTTTTCCAGCTTCCCAAATGTTGGGTCAGCACTCCCAGCGCTGGCTGTGATCTTTCATGCACAAACAGGTGAAAATCTTTGGATAGATCAGGCAATCCTAACACTGGAGCAGTTTTCAATGCCTCCTTCAGTTTGAGGAAGGCCTCCTTCTGTGGTTTGCCCCAGGTAAGTGGTTGTGTCTTCTGGGCTTCATACAGGGGTTTTGCAATTAGTCCATAGTCCATGATCCACACGCAGCACTGTCATCCCAAGGAAAACTCGCAGCTCATGTAGGTTCTGGGGTTCTGGAATAGCACAAATAGCTTGAATATGATTAGTACCCAGCTTATGTTGCCCTTGTGAGATTTCACATCCCAGGTAAATCACAGTCTGCTGGGCAATTTGTGCCTTTTCTTTAGACACTTTATATCCTCCCATTCCTAGTTGATTTAAAATTTCAATTGTTACCTTTATGCAGGTTGTTTTCTCTTCTGTAGCTGTCAGTATATCACCAACATACTGTAACAGCAGGTATTGTTCTCTTGGTACTTGCCCATTCTCTGTCCTAATCTCCAGCTCCTTCGCCAGCTGGCTTCCAAATAGGGTTGGACTGTTCTTGTATCCTTGTGGGAGTCGTGTCCAGGTGAGCTGGGTTTTCCTTCCATTGTCTGGATTTTCCCACTCAAAAGCAAACAGTTTCCTACTTTCTTTGTCAGGGGGTATACAGAAAAAGGCTTCTTTTAAATCAATTACAGTAAACCATTTATATTTCTCTTTTACGGATGTTAACAATATGTAGGGATTAGTTACCACTGGGTAAATATCTTTAGTTATTCTATTTATTGCTCTCAAATCCTGTACTAGTCTGTATTGGTCAACACAGAAATTTGGGCTTGAGTGTTAACTACAGACGTAATAGGTGCATGTTTAGGACCCACCATTGCTAAAATCAGTATGTCTCCAGTTTTGTTATTTCTAGTGAGCATTTTAAACACAACCAACCTCTGCCTCTCTGCTCACCCCGAGAGGCAGAGTTACCAGTTTCCTTGATTCTAAAGCTGTTTGGGCTCCACTCCCAGAAGCTGAGAAGGAGACTGCTTTGGCTCACAGCCCAGAGCCTGTGGAGGTGTGCTGGGTTATACAATGGGGCATTGGATACAATGAACTTGGGACTGCGCCAATTAAAAACTACTTTACTCAACTTTTAAGTGATAAGCCGTCTATTACGTTTCTGGGGACCCTCTTCTTTTTCTCTAGTGACCACCCATACTGGCGGTTAGAGATTTGTTTTCCCTTTTCTGGGAAAACAAATTTGTTAAGAGAACCAATGTATCTAACACCCTTTGCTTTCTCTGATTGTCTTCTGGGATTTTTTTACAGGTCCATATTTTCTACTGCAATTAATTAGCTCTTTTTGAGGTTAAATTTGATTAATGAGAGGGGTTTCCCTCTCTTCTGTTTCTTTTAGCGAGTCAGCATTTTTGAATTTTTATTATGGAGGGCTGCTTGCAACAGATTCATCTTACTCTTTTCTTCATTTAATTGTTTTTGTAAAATTTTAACTAGGTTTTGGAGGGAGTCTATTATAGTTCTTTCCTCACTTCTTTGCTTAAAGCTAATTTCTATAGCTGCTGTAAGACAAGCTCCCAAAACTGAGCAGAGTATAGTTTTATTTTTGCCCAGTTTAAATTTTGTTTCATGTTGTAAAAAAGTATACTCTATCAATCACATTTTTCAAATTAAACCAGTTACTAAGCACCCACTCTTCCCCTCCCGGAGAAGGTCTGGCATTGTGTTTTGCTAAAAGAGCATAAAATGCAGCTTTAACTTCTGCACTGCCATTTTCAGTCATTTTTACAAAGGAAAAACCACTATGGGGAGGTATAAACTTAAATTATACACACACACACACACAAACACAGCTTTTTGCTTCCCTGTATGGGTGAAAAGACCAAATCGGCTTGGGAGGCACTCCTTCAGTTTAAAATTCTGGTTGCCTTTCTGCTACACCAAGCAGTCAAAATTCATACACACAACAAGAACAAAAATATTCCCCCCTTTTGCACTAAGGGATCTTTTGTGAAATTCTGCAGACAGAGCCCTCAAGTGAGTGTGGGGTGCTTTTCACCTCGGCGTGTGCAGTTTGTGGGAAATCCGAGTCGCCCCCCTTGCTTTCGAGACACCGCTCACTCTTTTGGGAGTGTCGGGCTGGGTGCGGCTGGAGCGGGACGTCCTTCCCCTAATACAGACGGCACAACAAACCTGCAGCCCCTTCTGTCTGTCAGAAATCCTGTCCGTGACTCCAGTTTAAATGTCACGATTCAATAGCATGAGTGGGACTCGTGAGAGGTTTGTTTGATCTCAGAGTGCAAAAAGGACACAAAGGGATTTCAGTTTAAATCATGACAACAATAATGTACCTTTATTTTAGTGCCAACAACAAGGGTTATGTGATAGAGGGGAGAGAGAGAGAGAGAGAGAAAACAAAGAGAGAGAGAAAACAAAGAGAGAGAGAGAAGAGGGGGTTATAGCTACCAACGGATGAGATGGGGTCGCTGGGGTCTTTTTCTGTGGGAGATCTCACTGAAATTAACTTAGTCTTATGTAATTCTTCCCCAAAGTTACCTTGTTTCCAATGTGCTAATAAGCACCCCAAAGGAGAAGTACCTGGTATGGGAGCATTGCTGCCCAAAACCCCTTTAATCTTCTCCATGTTACAACTATAATACACCACAAATGCCGAACCTGCGACGCTTTCGCAGTTGTCTTATGGACGGTGCCTAGGCAATATGAACAGGAATTCCTTTAGCCCAACCACGCGCAGCTTTATTGGCAGGCACCCAGACCAGGTAAAGCACCTTACCTTTCTCTCCCATAGACATTGTGAGCAATGGAGACGGTCGCGGCTGATGGGCTCCCCAAGAATCCCTCGGTGCTGGCTGGAGTGTGATCGGGTCGCTAGTTCACTCAGCAGCACTCACAAGGTCCCATCTGGGGTGCCAAAATGTTAGCGTTCAGGAACACACATAGTCACGGAATGATTATATGAAGGTGCTTTATTGAAGAGCTCTGGGTGTCAGGGGTACACATACCCAAATCTGACCCATCTTGGTTTTGGGTTGAACATGTTTTTATATTCTATCATTATATAACTTACATATTAATTATTAAACTTACATTGTTCTATTGTAAGCATGGTTTTTACCCAAGCATGGATTTCTCGTGATCTCCCTCAACCCCCTAACATTGTTCCTCATGTTCTTTAAACAATAATTATATCTAATCACATCTAACAATTGTATCATGATCATCTACTGATTACACAGGTGCAGTTTCACCTGATCTTTAGCAAGCACAAGGCCTAACATTTCCCAGAGCCTGCTTTTCCCAGGGCTTTCCAAACCTAACTTTCTTTCTAAGTCCCCAAATTTTCTAATTTTCAAAACCTTTTGCTATCAATGTCATGGTCATTTCATAGTCATGTCATGGCCATGATTCTGTTTTGATCTTCTCATGCTCACGGTCATCTCACTGTAAGGGTCATCTCACAGTCACCTCATGATCATGGTCACACGTGGCCATGGCCATGTTGTGGTCGTCTCATGGTCCTCTCTTAGTCCCAATCATCTCATGCTCATGGTCACCTCATAGTGATGGTTATATCACTGTAATGGTCATTCCATGGTCCTGGTCATCTTATGATCATGGTCATCTCATGGTCAGTCATCTCATGGCCATTTCATGGTCATGGTCATTTCCTGATCACCATCATCTCATGATGATGGTGATCTCATTGTAATGGTCATGGTCACAGTCATGGTCATGGTTCTGTCAAGTTCATGTCATGGCCATCATATGGTCACGGTCATCTCAAGGTCATGGTTGTGTCATGGTCATGTCATGGTCCTGTTCATCTCATGGTCCTGTTCATCTCATGATCATCTTGTGGTCATCTTATGGTCACTATCCTGTCATGGTCTTGATCCTGTCATGGTCATGTTATGGTCATCTCACAGTCGTGGTCATCTCATAGTCATGGTCATCTCATGGTCATCTCAGAATCACCTCATGGTCACAATGGTCTCATGGCCATGGTTGTGTTGTGGTCATCTCATGGTCATCTCTTGGTCACAATCATCACATGCTCATAGTTGCCTCATTATGGTCATCTCATGGTCATTGTTGTATCAAGGCCATGGTCATCTCTTGCTCATCTCATGGTCTTAAAGACCCCATGGCCATGGTTAAGTCATGGTCACCTCATCGTCATCTCATGGTCATCTCATGACCTTGATCACCT
Organism: Pseudopodoces humilis; assembly: GCF_000331425.1. The sequence continues at coordinate 10,819 of NW_005088145.1, read as the reverse complement.
CATGGCTGTGTCATGGTCATGAAATGCTCATGGTCATCTTGTGGCTATCTTATGGCCACAGTCATAGTCATGTCATGGTCATGGTCATTTCCTGAGAACCATTATCTCATGTTCATTGTCATCTCCTGATCACAGTCATCTCATGCTCATGCTCATGGTCCTCTCATGGTCACGATCTCATGCTCATGGCTGTGTCGTGGTCATCTGATGGTCACAGTCCTCTCATGGTCATGATCATCTCATGGGCATGGTCACAGTCATGGTCATCTCATGGTCATCGTCATCTCATGATTGTCTCCCAGTCAACTCATGGCCACAATCATATCATGGTCATCTCATGGTCATGGTTGTGTCATATCACAGTCATGGTCATCACACGGTCACAGTCACCTCACGATCGTCTCATGGTCAACTCATGGCCACAATCATATCATGGTTATGCCAGGATCATAGCTCATCATCATGACTCATCTCATGGTCATCATCATGGCCATCTCATGGTCACAGTCATGGCCATCTCATGGTCATCATCATGACCATCTCATGGTCATGAGTAGCAATGGGGAACGAAGACACACGGACTTCCTTGCTTGCTTCAAAGATCCTTTATTGTAACCAACCGAGCCTTTTTATACTCGAAACCTAACCCAAAATTAACCAAACTTAACCCAAATTTAACCAAACCTAATCCAAATCTAACCCAAACTTGACCCAAACCTAACCCAAACTTAACCAAACCTGACTCAAACTCAACCAAACCTGACCCAAACTCAACCAAACTTAACTAAACCAAAACAAGCACACATTGGCTGCCTGCCACTGCAGTATTGCTGTTGATGTGCCCCTTTACCCAATCAGCTCTCTGATCATGTGGTGGCCACGCATCTCCCCAGCCAATCACTACCTCACCCATGAGATGACCACCAGCCCACTCTCAGACCATCTGACCTGCAGCTGAACCCTTCCCAGAGTGCTTTTTGGGGAACAAAAATGAATGGAAGTGACCAGGATTTAACAAAGGTGGAAAAGGTCCTTATTCTGTAAGGGTTTTCTTATTTCCCATGGTTATGGTCATCACCATCATCTTATGGTCATGGTCATCTCATGGTCATCTTACAGTCGCCTCATGGTCACAATCACCTCATAGCCATGGTTGTGTCATGATCATCTCATGGTCTTGATCACCACACAGCCATGGTGTGGTGTGGTCACCCCTTGGTCAAGATTGTGTCATGGTCACAGTCAAGGTCATCTCAAGGCCTTCATCATTTCATGGCCATGGTGGTGTCACGGTTATCTCATGGTCATATCATTGTCACGATCATCTTATGGTCATCTTGTGGTCACAGTCATTTCCTGATCACCATCATTTTATGCTCATGGTCATCTCACTGTAATGGCCATCTCATGATCATGTCATTGTCACCTTATGGTCATCTCATGGCCATGATCACGTCAGGGTCACCTCAAGGCCACGGCTGTCCCATGGTCATCTCTTGGTCCAAATCATCTCATGGTCAGGGTTATGGTTGTGTCATGGTCATGGTCATCTCCTGGTCATGGTCACAGTCATGGTCATCCCATGGTCATGGCCATCTCAGGGCTGTGTCACTCATGGTCACTCTCATCTCACAGTCATCTTGTGCTCGTGTCATGGCCATGGTCATGGCCAGGGAACCTCTCTGTGATCCCAAGTACCAATTTTGGGACACTCAAGGACACTTGGGGACAGCGAGGCCTGGCCTGACCCCTCCCCCCATCCCACTGCCCCTCCATGAGCCCAGTGTGGCCAAACCCTTCTGGGGACACTTTGGACATGAGACACGGCATGGGAAATGAATCCTGGGAGATGGACCTGGGCATGAGTGGCACATCCCTACACTGTTCCTGGTGTCCCCAAGCCAGTCTTGGTGTCCCCAACCCACTCCTGGTGTCCCCAACCCGCTCCTGATGTCCCTAACCTCTCCTGGTGTCCTTATTCCCATTTTTGGTGCCCCATCCTGGTCCTGCTGTCCCCACCCCAGTTCCTGGATTCCTCACCCCAGTTCCTGGTGTCCCCATTCCCATTCCTGCTGTTCCCATCCCTGCTCCCAGTGTCACAAACCTGTCCCCAGTGTCCCATCCCTGTCCCCAGTGTCCCCACTCCCACCCCAGGCTCCCAGAGAGAAACTGCTGGACACTGGAGGAGGAACCCGGATTTCTTGCCCCAAGCAGGATAATTTCACACCAGAACTAAAGCATCAGGAATATTTGTGGGTTTTGGCTCTAAAACATTGCAAAACAGGAAATCGAGCCGTTAGCAAGAGCTGTGGGGTGGGTGGCAGCAGTGGGATGAGCTCTGCTGGCAGCTCTCAGCTTTCCCGGGAAGAGGGAAAGAGCCAGATCCAGCTCTGTGGATCGTTCCAGCAGTGATTCCTGCCGGGATGAGAGAGGGTCACGGTGTCACCCTGTCCCTGTCCCCATTCCACAGGATGGGCCTGGCCGGAGCCCATGGGGAGCAGGAGCTGCTCCAGAATCCCACCTGATCCTGCCTCAATCCTGCTTCATCCATTCTGCACCAATCCTGCTCCATCCATCCCAACTGATCCCACCCCAATCCTGCTCCATCCATTTCACCCAATCCCATACTGAAATCCCTCCCTGATTCCACTCCATCCATCCCGCACCAATCCCTCTCTGGAGTCCCAACTTGATCCTGCCCCAATAATCCCACCTGATCCCACTGTATCCATCCCACCCAATTCTTATCCATCCATCCATCCATCCATCCCTCCATCCATCCATCCATCCCTCCATCCATCCATCCATCCCACTTGATCCTGCCACATCCACCCTACCCCAATCCCTCTCGGGAATCCCAACCTGATCCTGCTCCATCCATCCCAACTAATCCCACACTGGAATCCTGCCTTGATCCAGAATCCCACCTGATCCCGCCCCATCCCTCCTGCCCCAATCCTGCTCCATTCCATCCCACCTGATTCTTGTCTGGAATCCATCCCTGATCCCTCTCCATCCATTCCACACCAATCCTGCTCCATCCATCCCACCTGATCCTGCTCCAGAATCCAGCACCAATCCCTCTCAACAATTCCATCTGATCCTGCTCTGGATCCCTGCTCTGATCTGGAATCCCTCCCTGATCCCAGTCCGTCCATCCTGCCCCAATCCCCCTCTGGAATCCTACCCCAATCCTGCTCCAAAAATGTGGTTCAGCCATTCATTTCCATGTCCCTTCCTGCAGAAAGAGAAGATCCGTGAGATTCCAGCATGGATCACACACCGGGATTAACCCCAGGATCCATCCTGGGATGCACAAAGAGGGGATCCAAAGCTGGATTCACCACTGAAACTCACCGGCTGGCAGGTTGTATCCATTCCTGTCCCTCTTCCCTGTGGAAAAACAGTGGGATCAGTGTGGGTGGAGGCATTCCCAGAACGGGGCCCGGTGGATCTGTGCTCCTTCCTGACCCCCATCCTGTGTGTTACCAGATTGGAGCCTCCAGACACTGAATCCAATAAAGACAAGGATGAGGATGGCAGCAATGATGGACACAGCAATCACCATGGCGAGATTCCCGCCAGCTGTCGGCTCTGGGAAATGTGGGATAGTGAGGAGGGGAAGTGGAATCCCCATTCCAGAATTCCAAATCCTCAATTCCCACATTCCCAGTCTCACCCCAAGCAAAGATCCTGGGTTCCAGCATTCCGGGATGCTCTACCCTGCACCGGTACTGCTCCCTCTCCTCCAGCATGGCCTCAATCCTGGCCCAGGTGTGGGAGGTGCTGTCGCTGTTGGGAACGATCCCGCCCCACTCCGTCTCCTGATCCCGGATTTCACCCCCCTTCATCCAGTTGACCGCAATGGTGTTGGGATAGAATCCGTACACGTGGCAGGATAGGATCAGTGTCCCATGTTCCTCTTTTCTGGACACATGGACGTCAGAGACCACTGGAATGGGATAATGGTGGAACTCATGCATGGAATTCCATGGGAATGGGATGGGGGCGAGATCTGCCCATGGAATTCTATAGGAATGGGATGGGGGTGAGATCTGCCCATGGAATTCCATGGGAATGGGATGCGGGCGGTATCTGTCCATGGAATTCCCACAGGAATTATCACGTTCCCAAGTCCTCCATTCCCAAATCCCAAATTCCCACCCACCTTTGCGCTTCAGCTCTTTCCACCCGTATCTGAGGTATTTCTGGAGCCATTCTGGGCAGACATGCTTCAGGTAATTCTCCCGCCCCTCAGCCACATTCCTTTTTTCTTTTCCAGAGCCTCCGGGTGATCTCAGCAGCGTCGTCAGCCGCCACGAAGCTCTTGGATCCCAGCTCGAAGGAGATGAAATCCCGCCCGTCGTAGTGGTACCGGCTGGATCCACGGACACTCCCATTGTCCAGGAGGTCACAGCCATAAAGCCACTGTGAGGTGTGGAGACCTGGGGGGATTGTACCAACAGAGACCCATGGAATTGTGTCCCCAGCCCCACAGATCCCATTCCATCCACATAGATCCCAGCCCCATGGACCTCCATCCCAGTCCCATGGCTATCCATCCCAGTCCCACAATTCCCATTCCAGCTGCACAGGTCCCATCCCATCCCCATAGGATCCCCCATTCCAGCTCTACAATTCCCATTCCAGCCCCATGGATCCCATCTCAGCCCCATGGATCCCATCCCAGCCACACAGATCCCCCCACTCACCCCCGCTCTGGTTGTACCGGTGCCGCAGCGTCTCCAGGTTCCTGGCAACTATGTGCTGGTTCCTCACAGCGATCTGGGTCTGGCGCTCCCAATATCCCAGCTCAGCTCCCC
>NW_005088130.1:0-14636 GCF_000331425.1 Pseudopodoces humilis | reverse complement strand
CGGGGCCTGGCGGGGGCCACAGGGGGACCTTGGCGGGGGGGGGGGGGGGGGGCGGGTGGACCCTGGTTTTGGGGAGCCCCAGGAGAGCCGCAGCTTCCCTAAGCGGGACCCCAGAGAGAGGAGAGCCCCAGAGCCGCAATTTGCGGGAATCCCGAGAAGCATCCTCTGGGATTGCAAAGAGCCCGGTGGGGGGTGCTGAAGCTAGAGGAGCAGCACGGCTGGGAAGGGGGTTCGGGGCTCCCGGTGCCGGCAGTGGCTGCTCCCAGCATGAGCCCAGTTGCTCCCCCTGTGTGGCTCCAGTTTTCTTGGCATCCCAGGATGAGCGCAGTCACTCCGAGTCATTCCCTATTAGGGTATGATTTGCCCCCAGCACCGTCCCCGTTGTTCTCAGTTTCTCCCACTTTGGCCCAGTGTGTTCCCAGTTCTCCCAGCTGCCCCCAGTATAGTCTCAGTCACTCCCAGTATGATGCCAGTATTTCCCAGCAGGACCCCAGTCACTCATACTTGCCCCCAGTTGCCCCCAGTGTGGTCCCAGTTGCCTCCAGTGCATTCCCAATGGCTCCCCATATGGTCCCAGTCACCACCTGCAGGGTCTTAGGCACTCCCAGTATATCCTAGTTGCTCTGAACATTCTTGTAGTCATTCCCAGTCACTCACAGTTCCTTCCAGCATGATCCCATTTGCTCTCAACTGCTCCCAGTCAGCCTCAGTGTAGTTGGACTCACTGCCAGTATGATCACAGTCACCTCCAGAATGATCCCAGTTTATCCCAGTATAAGCCCAGTTGCTTCCAATCATCTCCAGTATGCTCCCAGTCATTCCCACTTCATTCCAGTTGCTGTCAGCATGATTCCAGTTGCTTACAGCCACTCCCAGTCAATCCCAATATGATTCTAGTCACCCTCAGTATGATCCCAGTCTCAGCCAGCATGTACCCAGCTGCAACCAGTGTGATCCCAGTTGAGTATAATCCCAGAATAGTTGTAATTGTTCCCATTTCTTCCCTGTGTGATCCCAGTTATCCCTTGAATAGTCCCAGTCCATCTCAGCATGGTCCCACTCACTCTCAGTTGCCCCCAGCATGGTTCCAGCTGTTGCCAGTGTTGTTCCAGTCCCCCAGGTATGGTTACAGACATTCCCAGTATATCCCAGTTTCCCCAGTAAGGTTTTAGTTACCACAGAAGGATCCCAGTCTTTCCAGTTACTCCTGGCTTGCCACCAGCATGATCCCAGTTTCTGGCAGTTGCCCAAAGTATTGTCCCAGTTGGTCCCAGTATGATCCCAGTTGTGGTCTCAGTCCCCTCAGCATGGTTCCAGTACGTTCCAGTTGATCCCAGTTGCTCCCAAGGTGTCCACATTTTTCCTCCCAATATAGGCCCAGTAGCTCCCAGTAACCCCCAGCCTGGTTCCATTCGCACCCACTGGTAATCCCAGTGGTTCCCAGTACTATCCTGGTAGGAGGCATAGTCACTCCCAGTGTGGTTTCAGTCACTTCCAGGATGAGATGTTGCACCCAGTTTCCCCCAGTGTGGTTGCAGTCACCCCCCAATATGGTTCAAGGCAATCCCAGATATGCCAGTGTGATTCCAGTCATGGCCAGAGTGACTCCCTGTAACTCCCAGGATGGGCCCAGTTGCTCCCAGTCACCTCCAGCATGGTTCCAGTCACTCCCAGTATGATCCCAGCTAGTTCCAGTAGGATCCCAGTATGACCTCAGCATGGGCACAGCTGCTCCCAGGATTATCCAGTGTGGTTCCAGTTGCTCCCATTTACCTGCACTGTGGTTTCAGCGTCTCCCAGTCTATCCCAGTTGCTCCTAGTCACTCGTCAGTTGCTTCCAGGCTGATCCCAGTTGCTCCCAGCCACTCCCAGTCACCCTGAGTGCAGTCCCAGTTGCTGCCAGTATGGTCCCAGTCTTGCCCAGCATGGCCCAGCTGCTCCCACTGTGATCCCAGTAGAATCCCACTTGCCTTCAGCGTGGTTCCAGTCACTCCCTGTTTCTCCCAGTGTGATCCCAATTGCCCCTAGTATAATTCCAGTCCCTCCTGAGATGATCCCAGCCCCACCCAGCATGGTTCCAGTCCCTACTCCCACTCGCTCCCAGTTGTCCCCAGCATGGTTCCCGTTATTCCCAGTGTGTTCCCAGTCCCCCCCAGTATGGTTACAGACACTCACAGTGCATCTCAGTTGCCCTCTGCATGTCCATAGGCATTCCCAGACACTCCCAGTGATCCCAGTCTGGTGCTTGTTATGCTAGTATGATCTCAGTCACATCTGGTATATCCCAGTTGCCTGCAGCATGCATCCAGTCATTCCCAGTTCCTCCAATCTGCTTGCAGCATCATCCTAGTTGCTCTCTGTTGCTCCCAGTAGCCTAAAATGTGATCCCAGTATCTCCCTTTTGACACCATCATGAGCCCAGTAAGCTCCAGTATGATCCTTGTCACATGCCAGCCCTCCCAGGATGGTCCGAGGATAATCCTAGTTACTTCCAATCACTCCCTGGATGATCCCAGTTGCCTCTAGCTAGATCAACCCAGTCAGTCCCAGTATGATGCTATTGGCTCCCAGTGTGCTCCCAGTTGCTCCCAGTCACCCCCAGTATGGGGGAGGATGTGCATGGTATGTTGCCAGTCACTCTCAAGTCTTCCCAGTATGACCCAAAGATAATCCCAGGGTGGTCCCAGTCACTGCCAGTATGAACCAGTTGAGCCCCACATGGTTCCAGTTGCTCCCTTTCACCCTCACTTTTGTTCCAGTCACTTGTAGTCTCACCCAGTATATCCCAGTTCCTTCCAGGACATTCCCAGTCACTTCCAGTTCCTTCTAGCATAATCTCATTTGCTCACAACCGCTCCCAGTCAGCCTCAGTTTAGTTGGACCCGCTGCCAGTATGATCCCAGTCACCTCCAGAATGATCCCAGTTTATCCCCATATAAGCCCTGTTGCTTCCAATCACCCCCAGGATGCACCCGGTGACTCCCAGTTCCTTTCAGTTGCTCCTAGCATGATCCCAGTTGCTCACAGGTGCTGCCAGTCAGCCTCAGCGTGATCCCAGCCACTCCCAGTATATCCCATTTGCACCCAAGCTGGTCTCAGTTGCTCCCTGCAGGCTCCTGCTCACTGCCAGTATGATCCCAGTATGATGTCAGTACACCCCCAGTACAATCGCAGTCGCTGCCAGGATGATCCCAGTACAAACCAGTCCCTGCCAGTGCTGCCACTCCTGGGATCCCCCAGCCCTCTCTGCGTTCCCCGCTCCCGCATCTCCCCAGAGGAGCCCCAAGGGCTGGCAGTCCCCAGCCAGGGTCCCCAGCCAGCCCCAGGTTGGATCTGCAGCCCCCAATTTTCCCAGTTTCCCTCTCCTTTTCCCCGGGCCGGGTTCCCCCTGTTCCCAGCGGGTGGGAGCAGGGGAGAGCCCGGCGCTGCCCATCCCGACCTGTCCCAGCTCCATCCCTGATCCTACCATGGCTGCCAGAGGTTCGGGAATGGAGCGCTGAGGGTGTCGCTGCTCCTGGGGGAGGAGGGATGGAAGAAGAGGGATGAAGAAGGAGAGTGAAAAGAGATGGAAGTAGGAGAATTAGGTGGTGTTAGGGAGGAGGAGGAGGGATGGAAGAGGAGGAGTGGGAGGAAGAGGAGGGACAAAGGAGGATCAGGGAAAGGAGAAATAACCACGAGGTCGAGCACTCCCTGAATTCACAGCCGCCCAGCTGTGGGATCATCACCCCCCATCCCACACGTGCCCAGGGAGGGGGAGCTCGGCCCAGATATCCTGGAGGATTCCCTGGGTTGGGTTTTTGGGGGGGAAGGGGGGGGGTGTTTGGAAAATTAAGAATTCCAAAGCTGAGCAGAAAATGCCCCTTGGGGGGACATTGGGGAGTCCCAGTGGTGGCTGCTGTCAGAGGCAGCCTGGAGGATCAGTGCCCTGTGTCTGCCAGGACCCCAAAGTGGGGAGACCAGAGAGGGGGAGTGCCGTGATTCACAGGACCCTCAACAGCCTGGAGAGGGGCAGGGGGGACTCCTTTTACCTCCTGCACCCCAAAGCAGGGGAGAAGGGACCCTGACATCCCAAAAACCCCCAAGACCCATAACTGAGGAGATGGAAACAGGGAACTTTTCAGATTCCTGGGACACGCAGCATCTTGAGGAGGGCAGGGACTGAGTAGACGGGGGACCCCCAGCAGCTGGGATAGAGTGGGAACCTCTGAACACCAAAGGGGAGAGAGCAGAGGTGGAGAACTCCTGGGAGGCATTTTCAAGGCTGAATCTTGGCGTTCGGAGATCTTTATGGATGGCCGGTGACTTCCGGAGATGGACTTGGGCAGAAGAACATTCAAACTCAACATGCTCATTCCTTGTTTTCTCCCAAAGCAGGATTTCCCATTCCCAAACTTTGACCAGATGGAGGAAGAGGCTGTGAGGAAGAGGAAGATGCCCTGGGACACCCAGGCAGGTGAGGAGGAAGTCAGTGCCCCTTTCCCCCTCTCTCCTGCTCCATCTCCCAGCCCAGCATGGCCCCAGCTGCAGGACAACCCCGCTGCCGACGCCGTCCTGCCGGGGACGCACTGGGGGGATCTCCTTCCCCTTCCCTCTGGCATGGAGGCAAATCCCATCCTCTCCTTGTCCTTCCTCCCCCAGACAAGGAGAAGAGGATGGAGACCAGGGAAGACAAATCCTCGCAGCAGAACCTCATGGAAGAGGCCGTTTTGAGCAGCTCCACGGTGCAGGAATCCAACGCGGAGGAAAAGCCCAGGAGATCCCTCAGGAGGAGGGGCTCCAAACCCATTCCAGGGTGCTCTGAGGAGGAAAGACCCACCCTGTGCTGGGAAGGCGGCCGGAGATCCAGCCGGGGCTCTGAGCTGGTGGTCCATGAGCAGCTTCAGGATGGGGAGAAGCCCTACAAGTGCTTGGAGTGTGGGAAGAGCTTCAGCCAGAGCAACAGCCTGATCTGCCACCAGATGGTCCACACCGGTGAGCGGCCCTATGAGTGTGCAAAATGTGGCAAGGGTTTCACCTGCAACTCCAACCGCATCCGTCACCAGCGCATCCACAATGGGGAGAGGCCTTATGAGTGTCCCCAGTGTGGGAAGAGGTTTCAGACCAGCTCCCATCTCCTCGTGCACCAGCGGATTCACACAGATGAGAGGCCCTTCCACTGCCCTGACTGCGGGGAGGGTTTCAAGCGAAACTCCCACCTCGTCACCCACCAGCGCATCCACACTGGGGAGAGGCCCTACGAGTGTGGGGCATGTGGGAAGAGGTTCAGCCACAGCTCCAGCCTGACCATCCACCGGAGGATCCACACTGAGGAACGGCCCTACAAGTGTGGGGAATGTGAGATGACCTTCAGCCAGAGGTCCCAACTGATCATCCACCAGATCATCCACACTGGGGTGAGACCCTACGAGTGTCCTGAGTGTGGGAAGAGGTTTCAGATCAGCTCCCATCTCCTGAAGCACCAGCGGATTCACACGGATGAGAGGCCCTTCCGCTGCCCTGACTGTGGGGAGGGCTTCAAGCGAAACTCGCACCTTGTCACCCACCAGCGCATCCACACCAGGGAGAGGCCTTATGAGTGTCGGGAATGTGGGAAGAGCTTCAGCCACAGCTCCAGCCTGACCATCCACCAGAGGATCCACACTGGGGAACGGCCCTACAAGTGTGGGGAATGTGAGATGACCTTCAGCCGGAGGTCCCAACTGATCAATCACCAGCTCATCCACAGCGGGGAGAGGCCCTATGAGTGTCCCCAGTGTGGGAAGGGGTTTCGGATCAGCTCCAATCTCCTGAAGCACCAGCGGATTCACACAGAGGAGAGGCCCTTCCGCTGTCCTGACTGTGGGGAGGGCTTCAAGCGAAACTCGCACCTCGTCAAGCACCGGCACATCCACACTGGGGGGAGGCCCTACGAGTGTCCCCAGTGTGAGAAGAGCTTCTCCAGGAGCTCTCACTTGACCAGACACCAGCAGAGTCACCAGTAAGGGAAGCCCTGCGAGTGCCCCAAGTGCAGGAAGAGCTTCGTGCACTGCCCCAACTCCATCCCACATCGGACAACCCACGTTGGGCAGAGCCCTGATGACCCGTGTTCCCTGCAATCTGTGTTGGAAAGACATTGGGGTGGTGTTCCTTTTGATTTGATTCTGTCTTTTGGTTCATCTTCATCCCTGTAAAACAGACAAAACTGGGGTAAAAATCAACAAATTCATCAAAGGCATCTAAAGCCTCACTTTTTACTAGTGCTTCAAAGGAATCTGGGATTCAGGGAGATACTTGGGGGTTTTGGGGGTATTTGGTGTAGTTGTCTCCATTTCTTGTCACTGAATGAGACAAGAGGGTTCAATCTGTCATCTCAAAACCACTCAATGCCACTGAAAACTACTCAACCCAACTCTTGGGGGGTTTCCTCAGAGCAGGTCCATGGAGTCCCGTTGCCAGGGCTGGTTGCCATGGGCACGAGCTCAGAGCTGTAGCCAGAGTGCGTTGCCTCGGCGCTGGAGAGCAGAGAAATGATGAATGGCCCCAGACATCTCCAGGGTGTTTGCGGGGCAGAGCAAGTTCTGCCTAGGTGGGGCAGTCACTGCCCCAGCCCAGCCACTGCAGCCTCTGCTCCAGCCCCAAAGTGGCTGCCAAGGCCCTGGCACCCCAAAAACCCCAGCTGGGAGAGGGAGCAGAGCAGGTGAGGCCATGACACGGGTGTGACACTGACACGTGCCACAGCCCTGGAGCTCACAGCAGCTGAGATGGCGCTGGATCCAAGGCTGACTGTGGATCTCTGTCCCTCTCTCTCTCTCTTCTCCTGACTTCCTCTTCTCCAAATCTGGATAACTTGATATTGAACAGGTTAGAATTTGGTAAATCGGTGCTTTGTGATTTACTGTAATTCCATGACACTTTATGATTTCCCAAGTACTTAATCTCTAAAGTTTGCAACCAGAAGTTTGTTGTTTTCTCCCATGCATCGCCCAAGGGGATCGAGGTACCTCAAGTCCCTTTCCAGCATGGGCCGAGCGAGCTTGGGGCACAGCACAGGGAACTGCAATGCTGAGCCAGACCTGGCTGGGTTGGAGGAAGCAGAAAGGCCAAGCCCTGAGCCCAGGCCTGGCACAGCAGGGCCTGTCCCTCACGGGTGGCTCGGGGCTCTTTGTGGGGCAGTGGGATGTGAGGGGCAGCAAGGACAAATGCCATAAACCTGTGTGACACTCCAGATCCTTATGGAACCAAGGGGCCAGTGGGACACCGTGGGAAGTTGTGGAACCAAGGGGATCATTGTGGCTCTGTTGGGCCCATGGAACCAAGGGGCCAGTGAGACACTGTGGATTGTCATGGAAACAAGGGACCACTGTGAGCCTGCAGGGCTGTAACACCCCAGGACACTTCAATGCTGATGGTAACTGTTATAAATGAAATTACAATTAGACAACTAGGTCTATTGAATTAACAGCAGTTTAATTAAAAATTAATTCAATTTAGTGAATTGAATAGCAATTTGGTATAAAAGAATACAGTTTAGTAAAAAAATGCAATTTATATATAATTTGCCAGTAACTAAGTATGATTAAAATGTAAGCAAAACCAACTGGGCTATGGAGAGGGCTTCTCACCCTGCCTCGTGTACCAAACAAAGCAATTCAAACTAAACTTCTATATTACATGCTTATGCATATTCATTAATGTTTCCTGTAAGTTTCCTCCTACTTCTGATTCTTAAATTTTACGTCACTATTCTTCACGGCGCAAGCCTCGCTTGTTGTTAGGGGATCTTCAGTGTTCTTTCGGTGGTCTGTGGATGAAGGCTTACACTCATCCTCGTCCTCTGGATGGCCTCACAGGTGTGTGTGCGTACTAAGCGTTGTGTTATGTAAATAAGCATTGTGTTCCACTAATTAGTGTTACATTTAACAATTTTCAGGATATACCTAAAGTCATTCCAACTTGGTTCATCTCAAGGTTGATTTTGTCTTGGGACATTGCTTTTCTTAAAACTACATCCTCTATCCTGTTTTTAACATGTAACATCTGCAAAGGGGTCCATCTGCCTTGTAACACTGATTCCCTTCATTGCTTTATAATAATTACTTTCCAAATAATTACAATTTAGTTAGCATGAATCATCTCCATTTATTACAATTGTTGCATTTCTCTTTTTAATCGTATTGATTCATGCTTATAAAAAATCCTGAATTTTAGTATTTTTTATATCCCAAATAATTCAGTTTCTTGTGTTCTCCTCACTTTGGCTTCTAATTTTTGTAACATCTCCCGTGCTGCATCAAGCTTTTCACACTCTTTCTCAAATTTGGTTAACATTTTTTGTGCTGTAGTAGTCTCTTTATGTTTAGTAAACATCTTTTTAGTTCTTTTCTTTTGAGTGCCAGTAGGTCTTGCTTTTAGTATCATTGAAGAGTTTGGTGGTTTTTGGGTTTTTGGGTTTTTTTTTGCCAATTCTGGATCAATGGGTATTACTGTAGTTTGTGTTCCTTAAATTATTGAGTGGATTAGTCTAATAAGGCACAGAATCATATAAGGTAAAAACAATAATCTTAATATAAAACATAATATTTTAGGTCATTTATGGATTGGTAGGGTTTAGCTCCAGGATTCTTATGTCAGCACAAATCACTTTGGTTATCTCACTCGGAATTAATTTTTTTGTTATTTCCCTAATATCGAATAGGAGGTTTTGGCTGCCAGGTTTTCTTATTATTATCAGAATTTACTAGTAAAGTAGATATACAAGGAGTATATCTTACCACTTTATAATATTTCCTTCCTTCTTGAGTTATACAAACTGTTTGAATTATTTGATAACTCAAAATCCATCCCCCAGGTCGTTTTAATGTCTTGGAAATTTGAGTATGATTCTGTTTTAAAAATTGTTCTGGAGCTAGATTCACACCTCTCCACGGTTGTCTTTCAGCCATTCTATGTCTCCTACAAATCCAGCATTTGGATAATCTTAATTCTGTGGCAATTTCTTGGATCAAATCTAGAAAAAGATTTTGAGTTGAAGTTGCCAAATCCCAGTCACTGTACTGCTGTTTTGACTGTTCATATCACTTATTCAGTTCCTCCAATTCTTTCCCTGGGATCTTTTTCATACCTTTATTTCCTTTTGTTTTTAAAACTGTTGTGATTGTAACAGGCAGTGCTAACATATGGATGTGCCATGAACCCTGGTTCCATCTTGTCCCTGACTCAGCTACAGAGTGATTGCATTTGTCACATGGATTGGAATTATTGGGACTTTGTTTTCACATAGATTGTTCTTTCATTGCTTGCTTTTGTGCTGCTTGTTTTAATATCTCTTATTCCTTCCTTATTTCTTGGATTCTGTCCCATCCAGCTTTACGGTTTTGCCCAGTTTCCAAGGGTATCTTAATGAACACAGTGAAAATAATGCTCAGGACTTTTAACTCTCTACCTTCCTCAAGGCCCCTTGGGTTGCAGCCAAGGGCCGAGGTCCCAGTCTTCTTGGTAGCAAAGTTTATATCCTGGGATCTGGTCACTGACACGTTTGGTCTCACTGGTACCCTTGGCTTCATAAGGTTTGTGTGAGCCATTGTAACTCTGTTTGTTTTAAGGATGGCACAGATTTCACAGCACTGCTTTATCTCTCTCCCTAAGTTACTCAGCTACTTTTTTTTTCTTTTTATTTTTTTTTAATTTAAGCTACCAAAACTCCATAGATTTGCCAACCACAATAAAAGTTACTTGTTACACAACTTCAGTTAACAATTTATTAATGAACTTTGATTAACAGGGGGTTCTCTTGACACAGTTTTTGTTGTTAAATAAATAAAACATTTAGTCAAAACAATTTATATTTACTGTACAAAATACTAAAAAACAAACATACTTAAAAGATAGGAAAATGTAAGGTTCTGTGAAAAGAAACTGCTACGTGTTATTCACACTTATAATGCACATAACACAACTGCAACACACTATTTAGATATTGTATATTCATAGATGGCTGGTATAAAGTTTTCGTAGAGGGATGCTATGTTATTAAAATGAGTTTGTGCTTCACAGACTCCGAACAAGGCAGAATTTGTCTTTTGAATGTCTAAATATAATAAACCAAACAAAATCAATGCTAGGCTGTAACAAATGGTCAGTCGTGTTCTATGTCAGAGCTCACTTGGCACAGCCAGCACTGCACACGTCTCAGTCAGATGGGATTTTGGTATTGCTGCTGTTTTTTGTTCTTTTTCTCCAGGAAAATATCTTTGGGTGAAGGAGCAGTTTTACTCTTTTTGCTGCTTTTTAGTTTGTAAAGGGTACAACAGATAACCCTGGCTTTCCTGTCTTTTAGAAATAAATTCATCCTTCTCCCCCACCCCAGGGAAGCTACAGGGCAGCATAGTCACTCTTTTCCTGATTAAAAGGTTCTTTTGAATTTTACATACTTGTGGTTTTACAGTTTTACTGGAGAAATTACTGTGACTCCTTAGAAAATTCAAAAAACCCCTCTTTAAAAATGTTTAGAGTAAATATTAACAGAGGTAAAAAGTTACCTTGCAATAATTAGTTTTAAAACCTAATGTCAAAATATTGAGTGATTTACAGCTACTGATAAAACGACCTTCCAATTAATGTTATCTATAGAAGATATTCATGGTTTAAAAAATAATTAGCTAGGAGAACTTCATTGTACAAGAAGACAAGTTAACCATCTATTACCCATTTTCTTGTTTTTTCCACAAATATAATAAGGTAATTTCAATGTGAGTCTTTTTGCTATGAAAGACATGTCTAACAGCATATATACTGATTTGGACTTTGGATTTTAATTAAAAATTAGACTTGATGTTTTTGAAAAGTGCTACAAAAGCTGAATGGTAACTTGCCAAATCATGTTGTTGTGGTTTTTCTCTAGTAAAACCACACTTTAAAAGTCCTAACAAACTTGTATATACCAGGCAAATTCCTGCTACAAATAAGTATTTTCAGTAACATCTGTAGTTACTGAGTTATACTCAAAGCCAAATTTCTTAAAAACATAATGTATTTGTTACATTTTTATAATCTCTATAGTAAATCCATGTTGCTGTTTTATTGTGTTCAAAAGTTATATACCAAACTTTCAGTTGCCTTTTTGTAATAATAGAGTAAGATTGAGTTATGCTTTCATTGGATACAAATTAAGTATTGATAGAATTAAGTGAAGTTTCACTATGTTTAAGTCTGAGTGTTCTTAAGTTAGGTTTCATAACTTTGATATTCTTTTGAGGTTAAGTTTTGTTATTTCCTTCTGTCATAATTAATTTCTACCAGGTTTGAATATTGTTTAATTTAAATTGTCTCACGTTTTGTTAAAAGGCACTTGTCTAAATTGCAAAGTATAGTTATTTTCCTAGAGAGATGAAGATGACTACAACTGAAACAGCTGTGATGGAACACTGATAAACACCTGCTTGTAGAGAGAAGATACAGTCTGTTGCATCCTTCATTTCATCGAAGGTTTAATTTATTTGCTACGATTTCTGCTGTTATTGTTTTCTATAGGTAACATAAAAGAATGATGACTGTTATTTACTAGGAAATTTAGAAGTTTTTTACCTTATTTAATTTTTGGTCATTAAGACATGAATGTTCTAAAAATATTATCTTGATTTTCTCAGACACTTACTGCTGACATATATTGAGAGACTGCCAGCTATTCACAACCCTTCACAGAAGTAAACGTGAATGCCGTTTATTTCTATCTTTAGCACACTTATGTAGGGTTTTACAGGGTCTACGGGCTAAGCTAAGTTACTATTGGCTAACACACACAAGTTTACATTTTTTCTCTTATACACAAGGATATTGTTTTGCTTTACTCTCTCTTCTGCAGGAAGGTTTCAAGGACTTTAGCCTTTAATATCACGACTTATTTCAAAGACTGGTTTGTGCAGACAGGCCTTTACTAATATATAAAATATAGCAACAATTCCCCCTTTCTCTTTTTTGCACAAACCAGGCTTTGGATGTGACTCATTCTATATTTTTATGAAGACAAGATAACATACAACTTAAAACTGTCATCCCAATTAACACTATAAGTAAAATCCATCCCCCTTCTAGCACAAGAGACCTCAACCATCCAGTGATGCCCCAGCTGGTGAACGAGCTTCCAATGGGGTCACTATCTTCTTTTGGGGCATGTAACCCATCCTGTAGCTGTTGTAGTTGCTTATGGATGGAAACTGAATGATGAGTAAGATTTAAGCAGCACATGCCTTCAAACTCCTCACCACCATGTCCTTGTGCTAAGGGCAAAAAGTCAATTGCAGCACGATTTTGTAATACTGCATGACGTACACTACTCACATCGGCTGAAAGTTCACTTAACATTGTGGATTCTTTCTTAGTCTAACAAGCAAGCCTTTTTAGAGTTGCTAAGCCTTAATTCATTCAGGCTTCACTTTGACTGATGTTTTTTATTTTAACAACTACATTCAGCAATTGGTGTAAGCTTGGATGGAAACAAAGTAAGTTTCCCAAGATAACAGGGTCTTCTATGTAGATTAGCAGGAATCCCATTCCACGCTCTATCTCCACAGATTAGGAATATGGAACTAAGAAATTGCTTTGGTAATTGTCCTGTGAGGTTGCACTGTGAATAAAGGCTTTACTTTCAATGGTAGTTGATGATTAGAACTTCTGTAATGGAGGGACAGTGCAGCAAATCATCCTGTAGACAGACATGAGATCCTGTCTACCTCAGGCAAATACTGGGACTGGTAGACCTTTATGAACCAGGGTTCACAAAAGGTCCACTCTCCAGCAGGCAGTAGTAAACAACAGACCCGGCATCTGTCATGTCTAGAAAAAGTCCTGTAAGCAGATCTAGTCCTACCAAAAAAAAATAAAAACAAAAAAACCAAAACAAAACAACAAAAAAATCCTCACCAAACTGCAAAATGAAGTTTCCTCAGGCTGAGTGACTGGTCTCTGCCAATCTCCTGATATAAGATTGAAGATGTCAGTGCATGTCCCTTGGATATAACACTGGCTAAGGCATTGATAGTCCCTCATCCAGTGGGGGACACTGAGGCCTTTGTGTCTTCTGTGCTTCTTTCATTTATTAAAAAGGAATAAATGGCATCAACACTTCTAACAAGTGCCTAAAATGTGAAATAATGATGATTCAATAGCCCTATATGGTGGAGAGCTTTGCAAGCAAAAAAGATTCAGCAATACATGATTTCATCATACCAGGACTGCCACGGTGGTGGAGGTTGTGCCGCGACTCCCTGAAGAAACTCCTGAAAAGGACTGCCCAGGAGCACAGACACATCCTCGGCTCGGCTCATGATTTCAGCCCAGCTCAGCTCGGCGGCAGCGTGCTGGCAACACGGAAGAAGGGACTAGAGTGCTGTGTGGCGTTCCGCTGAGAACTACCCTTTATTAAGGCAAAGCCCTTGGCGAAGGGAGCTGGTGACAGCGGCTCTCTCGAACCGGGGAAAACTTGGGGTATTTATAGGGGAGGAGAGGGGCTGGGGGAAACTGGGATACATGTATCAGGGTGGGATGGCAGGGGAGAACACCAATGGAGTTTAACAGTTTAACATAACTAACTCAAAGATTTCTGGGAGTGTTACTTTTCTCTCTCTTACAGAAAAGTATCTTGCCTCCAAGGTAGGGCCAGGATCTCTGAATCAGCTGGCTCCCCAGCCCCCACAAGGACCTTTTCAGAGCCAAAAATCTGTAGACAGAAAGTATTGCAAAAACAGGTAAATTCCTTATTCTGTACTATTGCCAAAAGTGAAGGGTTAACTGGCTCTAAAGGACACATTAAGTTTTCCAGTATTAAAGCAAATAAGTGCACCCCAAAGAAGAATGGGATGATTACATGTATAGTCTCTTCAGATTGTTTGCAGTGCTCAAAATACTTGCATACCAAATAACCTGTAGATTAGGAATGAATAGGCAATACCCTTGTTCACAAAATCTCTGTTGTTTTAGTCACTTAGCATAGATACCACAGTCACTTAGCAAGATACCACAGTCTTCCTTTTTGACTAGAGCATTGCAGTGAGAGTGTTGCCCTTTAGTGAAAAGGGAATGTCTTCAGCTATTGCCTTTTTCTTCTTTCTTACTCTTTCAAAAAAGAAGATTAAAAAGTGTAGGTGTTTTTTTAATTCTACCACAGATGTTAGAGCAGGGATGAGAACTCCCATAAAAGGCCAGAGCAGGCAAATTATTGGAAGTATTACAGGACCACAGAATCCAGCTCAGAACTAAAGGCTTGCATAGGCATGCCATGCTTTACGTTGGCAAAACCAATGAAGAGCATTGCAGAAGCCTCATACAAGTGAGCTGAACAGACACTGCAAAGTTAAAGCCTTAGCAGGCACAGGTTGCAGCAGGGGAGGTTTAAATTGGCTATTAAGAAGAATTTCTTCACAGCAGGAGCTGTCAAGCATTGGAACAGGCTGCTCAAAGAAGTGGTTGAATCACCAGCCCTGGAGGCATTTATAAGTTGTGAGGATGTGGCACTCAAAGACATGGTTCAGTGGTGGACTGGGCAGTGTTGGGTTAACAGTTGGACTTCATGAAATTAGAAGCCTTTTCCAACCTGAATGAATCTACATGATCCACTCAAGAACTACTCAAAAAGAACTACCACGTTCTTGATGGTGATGAGA
>NW_005088125.1:4444-19025 GCF_000331425.1 Pseudopodoces humilis | reverse complement strand
ACTCCTGGTCCCTGCTTCAACCATATCTCTCTATATTCTCTGTTAATCAATTCTGTTCCAGCACACTAACACAATCCATCTATCCCTGTCAAAGACTCTTTCTTGACTCCCCTTATTGCCCCCTCCCGCCCCGGGCATGGATTCTCGAGATCCCTTCTAGTTCCAGGCGTTGATATGATATGCTGCTCCCTTCCCTCTACACCACTGTTATTTTCAGGTGAAGCTGTAGGAGCAGCATTTCCCTGATCCCTTCTAGTTCTGGAAGGTGAGGATACAGGGACTTGCAGCTGGCCTTAGGTCAGCTGGTAACACCGGAGGACAAGATGGGGGAAGGTGCTGAAAAACATTTCAATCTTCACTGTTTTCTTCTTCCCCCCCCTTTTTCCTCTTCTTTTTTTTTTTTTCCTTAACACATAGATTTCTCTTGTTGTTTGTTTAAACCATCAATCCACATTCCCTTTCAATCCATCTTTTCTAATTCTCTTCTAGATACCTTCACAGAACTCAACACAAATGAATTCTGTTTTCTAAGGTGGCCATATAAGTCCATTTGGCAACTTATACTCTGGCCATACATAATAACAATATTGTACCACCATCTCTATAGTTACTTCTGTGTGAATGCATAATCTGTCCCAAGATCTCAGCATTCTCCCCAAGGGACTCTCCAGGGCTATTATGGGATCGTCATCCCTTTTGCCGGGACCCCTTCCCGGCTGTACCCTTGCAACCCTCCATGGGTGCCCTGTTTAGCCTGTGCTACCCTCCATGGGTGCCCTCCCAGGCTTGCCTGTGCTACCCTCCATGGGTGCCCTCCCAGGCTTCCTCCCCAAAGATCCCATTTTACTCCCCGGTGAGATTTTCAGTGGTCCTTCCCTGTGGACTCTTCGCAGACCCCCCTGGTCCGCCACTCATCTGTCTCCTGGACAGTCTCGGGAACCCAATCGATCGCCCAGTGCTGGCGGCCACCAAGGGGAGCTGATCACCGAAACTGGGTGAGGCGCGCCTTCAGCTCCACTCGCTGCCCGCCGCCCCGGATGGTGGAAATATCCCGGACCGAGCCCCCAAAAATTGTCAGGAAAATTAATCCACAAACACTAGAGGTTTATGTCCAAAAAGGAGACAGAGGAGTCCTTTTACTTTATTTGAATAAAGGGAGAGGCCATGGGGCATTCTCCTGGGGTCTCTCAAATTTTTGGAGGGCGCAGCCTCCTTTTTATCCTAATTCCCGGCCGCTTGTCCCTTCTCTCTTTCCCCATAGGCTGAGGTACTTGAGAGGTACAGGCTTCCCGGAACGCCTGATACCTGCGGTACCTTCCCCCCCCCCACCCCCAATGCATAATCCCTTCTTAACTTTTATGGAATTCATAGTGTTCTTTCAGTGCCTCTTTGATCTTCTACTGGAATCCATCCCATTGTTTCTGTTGTCTCTCACTGATAGCTACATCTTATCAACTGACCCACAGCTTCTTTGTAAAGACAAGCTCATCATTCCTCTCAGTAGCAACTGTGGATTGCCTGGTCCCGGCTAAGGGACATCTCTTGGGGCCTATGTATAAGGAGCATCCCCAGTTGCAAGCGTAGGGTTGTAAGTTTGTAGGGTTCAGTGGGGGAGCTTGGCAGTGACACCGAGAGGCTGAGGGAGGGCTTCAGAGGTCAAAAGCTCGAGGGCTGAAGACAAACAGTGAAAATAAAAGGGGTACAGGTTGGGATATAAGGTAGAGTACAGGATTATTCAAACCCTAAACAGCAGCCCTAATAGTACCACCATTTCCCTGAGGCAGCTGCAGGCAGGAGCCCTAAAGCAGCAGAGTGCCAGAACCTCCGAGAGGTGCAGGCAGTACCCCTGGTGCTAGGGCCAGCCAGGAAGAGATAGTGGGTGCTAGGGCCTACTGCTGTCATATAAGCTGGGGTTTCCATCCTTGGGGTACCCTGGGCTCCCTGTCCCTCACTGACTGGAGAGTCTTCCTCCCCTCCTTCAGGTGGTGGTAATTTGGCTGTGTCAGCCAATACTGCTGTGCAGTAAGCCTCTGCCTCCCTGTGGGGTGAAGTGTGCAGCCCATGAACCTGGGCATTCTCTAGAGAAGGTAAGCGCTGGGTTAGATGTGTCACAGATGTGACGCTAAGATCCTGCATTGATATTGGGTCCTCTTGATTGTAGCTGACCAGGAGATGACAGCCTGGTGATGGCAGGAACTTCCTGGATAGTGCAACAGCCTTCCTGGGCATCCTTGTGTGGATCCTCCCCGCTGGGCATCCAAGAGCTGAGTCGAAGGCTACGACCCGCAGTGGGGGTGAAAGCGGGGTGCCGGGTCCGGGACTCGTGACCCGGGATTTTTGAGTCTGCTTTGGGGACAGGGAGGTCCAGGCTGTGGCCCCTTAGGCCACACGGTGGGAGAGCTTCACTTTTGTTTACAGTGCTGAGGTGCACAGGACAGAGCAGCCCCGGGACGTGTCGTGTCACTTGTCCATCGTGCCTTCTGTGTCTTTCGTGTCTCTCATGTTGTACGTGCCTTGCCTTATATCTTTTGGGGGCTTACCAGAAACCCCGGTGTCACTCGTAGCATTTCCGATCTCTGGGTTCCTCGGCCCGACGCCATCGAAGCTTTGCCTTGGGAGTTCTCAGAGGCCTTGGAATTGCGTCTCTCTTGAAAAGCATCTGATTGGATGTGTTTTAGAGGTCTTGTTCCGAGCTGTGTCGACAGCCGTGCGCCGTGAGGATCCATTGTTGCGGCTTAGGACTTGAAGAAATGCAAAGATAGGTAGGGGACTGTGATCCTAAGATTCCTGGGCATCCGTCCTGTCAGTTCCTGGAGTTTGTCATTCCGTCAGCATCTTCTTCCTCCCGGGTTCTGCGAGCTTCATCAGCTCGCCTTCATTCTCACCTGGCTCATCTTGTTCCGCGTTCTCTCGGTCCTTGCGGCCGTTCTTGTGGCCCGGAGCTGTGTCTCCCCATTGTGTCCCCTCGTCTCTTGTCTTGTGTGTCACGGGTGTCTGGGTGTAGTTGTCCCGGAGCTGCTCTGCCCTGCTGCCCAGCCTGGCTGTAGGTGTAAAAGGCCAAGTGCCAGGCCCTTGTCATTTGAAATTTGTGATGTAGGGCATAGTTGGAGTCTAGAGGGCGTTCCTAAATTGACACAAGATGTCTGGAGCTGTGAAGTTACCCCACAGCACTTTGACTTTTGTCTTAGCTTTCTAAGCATTGCATTATTTGCTGCCCAATGTGGGGTCAGAAGAGCAAGAAAAACCTATACTGATTACGTTATATTGGTACTTACTGTGTGCTGGGATAAAGGACTTTGTAATGGTGTTAATCAAGTTCGTGTCTCTCAGGGTGGAGGCCTTCATGTAGTTCTAGTCTCTGAGCTTTTCTTGAGGTTTTAATGCCTTTCTTGTCCCTAAGTTTATTTTCTTATCCAAAAATAACTCCAATATTGTCCCTACTACATAACTTTCACAGTAAAAGGGCACAGATTAAAATAGCTGTTATGCGAAGCTCAGTAATAATGATTGATAAAAACTTCATAAAAGTAATGAAGTTTGTACCAAGTAGCTTGAGTTTATAGTTTCTTTGTGCTCCCCTACATCCCAATCCCAGTAACATGTTTTAAAAGTGTATTAGTAATTATACCCAGTTTATTAGAAGAGGAGCAAAAAACCCCACTACACTCTTTTTACTTATAATTCATACCACATCATAAAAGTAAAACAAAACACAAAAAACTATATAAAACTTAACACAACCAAATCTACTTAAAAAACCTCAACAGCTTACTAAACTCAAAACCATTCAATGAGCCCTAAACATTACTAAAAAAAAGCTAACCAAATTGCTACCTTCTAATTCATAAATAATAACCAATGCTCTATAAAAATAACTAAAGACCTCATTAACAATAAAAAAAAATAAACTACTAAAAAATAAGAAATCACTACAAAAACAAACTACCTGTAAAAATCCATCATATAAATATTCATATCTCCAAAAATACAACTAATGAATACAACTAATAAACCACCAAAGCAATAAACAGGTACATGCAACTACAAAAATAAAAAGATCGAAAATAAACTGCAATTAAACATACAAAACCAAATTGTTCCTAAGTCAATAATCTCATACCTTGAATCATCAAAATAAAAATACCATCTCCAAATAAACACAAAACCAAAAAATAGATTTAACCATAAACAATATTTCTCACATTATCCATAAGTATAAAACGTATACTACAATCAAACCCCCTATAAGAAACAATAATCCAAACAGAAATATAAAACACCTAACAAATTAACTACATTACTGTACCCCAAACACACCAAAATAAACACTACATACTCACAATAATAAAAAACATCACTAAATAAATAAAAACCTACCCTATACCTCACACTGCTACTCAAAACATCATCCTTAACCTTAAAAAAACAAATCCTTTAAAAACATAATACCCCTAAAAAATTAAATCAAACCATAAAACTCATTTCAAAAACAACCTTATCAACACCTAAACTAAAAAACATGATATTCAGTAAATATATCATATCCCCTACCGTGCACCAAGTACAAATAAAAAGATACAATAAACTATTAAAAACCACCTTAAAAACATTAAATAAAAAAATCTTTCAAATATTAGAAAACATCTAGCAAAAGCCACCTAATTCATTAATACCTCAAACTCCACCAAGCAAACTAACCCTACCCAATCTAAACCCTGACATATCATTAACAAAACCAAAATCCCAATAAGAAATATAAAAATGTATTTAAAAAAGCAGTTAAAATCAATTCCAGGTTAAATAGAAAAAACGCCATAAAATTGTCTTTACTCAAAAACCAAATGACACATGATAAATAATACAAAAAAATAACACAATATATACCTCAAAAAATATATGCCTCAAAAAAATCTCATCATTACATAAAAAATACATATAAACCTCACTTTTTACTCAATATCACTACTCTTATCTGTATGTATATAACTAATTTCCAAAAGAAACAAAACACCCCACACAAGTTATTTTCTAAAACAACACTCATTCCCCCACATCCTTCTCCAAACGATATTATCTACAACAAAACAAAAGTCTCCCTTACTTTGAATTAATTTTTAACAAACTAAAACAAAAAAATTCTCCAAACTATATATATTTTTCCTTTCTCTTAAATCTATTCAAATGTACTCTAAACTGAAAACCCAAACACCAAAAACTCACACATACAGCCCTCGGGGGTCTGGGCCTCAACACTTTGCAACACCAAAAAAACTGATATATAACTGAACAAACAAAACTACACTTCACAACAAGAACTTTCTAAATTGACCATCTCTTCAAACAACAACAAATTTTATTATTATTCATTTGTTTATACTTATAAATACTAATTAAATAAACTTTTTTTTCAATTTTCCTCCAAAGAAATCTTTTCCCAAACCAATTAAACAAACCAAAAAAACCACTTAAATTTTCTTTATTAAAAACCCCGTTCAAAACTTTTCTCCCAAATTTACCCTAAACCAGGACAAATATCTAATGTGCGTTTTACATATATCAATGTAGTCTATTTTTATCAAATTTATATTTATATACATTAAAAAAATGTTTGATTACCGTTTCAGGTAAAGGGGCTGTTTGGTGTTTGTTAGAGTTAGAGCTTTTAAATAAATAATATAGAAATTAAAAATGTACAAATCTATAATAAATATATAAAGATATAAAAAAGAAATATAAGTAATATAGACACGTAGATTAATATTCAATATCAATAAGATATGTATAGATGTTATATATGCCCATATGATATATATGCTGCTTCACCCCCCACCACAACGTCACCGATGACAGCAACACCCCTGCCATGTTCACCAAAATCATATTGCCAATATTTCCAATAAATAGTACATACATCACGGCAGCCATGTAAATCCACCACACCTCATCAGCACATGCACACTGCCGTACCATCCACTAACCAACCCACACAACCCTCCAAATAAACCACACCTCATCAGCACACGCACACCGCCATACCATCCACTAACCAACCCACACAACCCTCCAAATAAACCACACCTCATCAGCACACGCACACCGCCATACCATCCACTAACCAACCCACACAACCCTCCAAATAAACCACACCTCATCAGCACACGCACACCGCCATACCATCCACTAACCAACCCACACAACCCTCCAAAAAAGCCACACCGCCAAAACACGCGTGGCACAGCATCCGGAAACCACACAAATGTACAGCACCACGTTTGGCCAGAAATGCATGAGCACTTTTAACCATTTTGCATAACCATTTTTAACCACAAATAAATGCGCATCACCATATTCAACCCAAAATGCATCTGCAGACCACCATATCGAACCAGAAATACGCATGCACCACCCTAGTTAACTAAAAATAAATGCACAGCACCATATCTGAACCAGAAAAACACAACCACCACCATTTCAAGGGCTAGTGTCATGAATAAGGCCAGGGGGTCAAAATTCAGAGGGTCAAAGGTCAGGGGTCAAAGGTCAACTGTCAGGGGGTCAAAGGTCAGGGTTCAAAGGCCAGAGGTCATGGATCACAGGTCATGGGGTCAAAGGACAGGAGGTCAAAGGTCCAAAGGTCAGGGGTCAAAAGTCAAAAGACCAGGGGTCAAGAGGTCAAAGGTCAAATGTCAAAGTCAAAGGATCAGGGGTCAAAGGTCAAGGGTCAAATGTCAGGTGCTCAAGGTCAAGGGTCAAAGGTCAGGGGGTCAAAGGTCATATGGCAGAGGTCAAAGGTCCGAGGTCAAAGGCATAAGGAGAAAGGACAAAGGTCAGAGGTCAAAGGTGAAAGGTCAAAGATTGGGGTCAAAAGGTCAGGGGTCAAAGGTCAGGGGTCAAAGGACAAAGGTTGGGGTCAAAAGGTCAAAGGGCAGAGGTCAAAGGCCAATGGGTCAAACATCACGGGTCAAAGAGCAAAAGTCAAGGGATCAAAGGTCAAAGGTCACGGACACAAAAGTCATGGGTCAACAATCACGGGTCTAAGGTCACGGGGGTCAAATGTCACAGGTAACAGGTCAAAGGCCACAGGGTCAAAGGTCACGGGGTCAAAGGTCAAAGGTTGGGGTCAAAGGCCAGAGGTCGAAGGTCCAAGTTCGGGGGCAAAATTCAGGGAGCGATTTCTGGGACCTGCCCCCCTTGTTGCAGCAGAGCTCCTTTTTGGGAGGGGGTCTAGACCTAGAAGGGCTTCCAATAAAGCAAGGTGCTGCTGTCCAGGGCAGTTGGAGTTGTTCTCTGCCTTCTTTGGGGGTGAGGAGCAAAGGCTGAGGGGGACGGGGTGGAGACTGGGGGGCTCCTGTGTCCCTTGGGGCACACTGAGGTCCCTGCGAGAGGGAGGCACATGCTGAGCTGGAGGAGCAAGGTGAACGGGGAATGGGGAGGGCTCGTGCTGGACACCCTTCCCCAGAGGGGACCCCGAGCTGCCAGGAAATTCCCTGGGAGGGCTGGATGCAGAATCCAAAAACCTGTGGAGTTGTTCTGGTTTTTACAGTAGGTATTGGCAAGGAACAGGAATTGACCTCTCTAAATTCCCTTGGAAAGAAACCCCCTCTCTGTGCACACCATCATTAGGGTTTTGTTATGTCAGGAATGGCTTAGGGTTAAGAAAGTGGGTTTTGTTTTTCCACCTCTTCCTTCCCTGTAAAATGGGAGTGTATAAAACACATCTGTGCATCCATGAGGTATTAAAATGCACTGAGAGAAATTTCTGTGCCTAAGTTCCGTAGAGACGAGCGCGTTCTGCACTTGGGGTTCACTAGGACTTTATATTTTTGTCATTCTGACGTGTTAGCTGAATGAATTGGTAGAGTTTCAAAGAGAAAGAAATGCAAATTTCAAAAAGCAGAACATTAGAAAGAGAAATATATAAATATATACATGTTAAAATAAATATAGGGGAGCTAGGTAGATATATATAGAGAGAGAGAGATAAAAAAGAAATAAATACAAGTTACCTAAATCTAGACAAGTAGATTAATATTCAGTATGAAAACTATATGGATAGGTGCTAATATAATATATTTTAATATCTGTTCTGTATTATATCTATGTGTATAAATAAAGAAGATCAATATGATAGAAATAGGTATTAAAAATATTTAAATCAAGGGGCTTTTTGTTTTTACTTGGTTAGAGGCATGGCATTTAAATGAATAATATAGAAATGAAAATACAGAAATCTATAATAATGAAATAAAGAGAGGGAGATATATATATATAGGTGTATATATATATATATATATATAAAACCTTAAAAAAGAAATAAATACAAGTAATCCAAATTGAGACTAGTAGATTAATATTCAGTATGAAAAATATAACGATAATTGCTAATATAATAAATTTTAATACCTGTTATGCAACATATCTATGTGTATAAATAAAGAAGATCAATATGATAGAAATAGATATTAAAAATATTTAAATCAAGTGGATTTTTGGTTTTTATTTTGTTAGTAGCAGGGCTTTTGAATAAATAATATAGAAAGGAAAATATACACATCTATAATAAAGAAATTAAGACAGGGAGATATATATATATATTTATATATATAGCCATAAAAACCAAATAAATACAAGTAATTTAATCTAGACAATTAGATTAATATTCTGTATGAAAACTATATGGGTTGATGTTAATATAATAAATTTTAATATCTATTATGCAACATATCTATGTGTATAAATAAAGAAGATCAATACGATAGAAATAGATATTAAAAATATTTAAAAATATTTAAAACAAGGGACTTGTTGTTTTTTATTTAGTTAAAGGCATGGCATTTAAATGAATAATATAGAAATGAAAATATACACATCTATAATAAAGAAATAAATATAGGGAGATAGATAGATAGATAGATATAGCCATAAAAAAGAAATAAATACAAATTATCTAAATCTAGACAAGAAGATTAATATTCAATATGAAAAATATACAGATAGATGGTAATGTACTTTAATATCTGTTATTCATTATATCTGTGTGTATAAATATAGAAGATCAATATTATAGAAATAGATATTAAAAATATTTAAATACAGGGACTTTTTGTTTTTTATTTGGTTACAGGCGTGGCATTTAAATGAATAATATAGAAAGGAAAATATATACATCTATAATAAAGAAATGTATATAGGGTGATAAATGTAGAGACAGAGAGCCATAAAAAAGAAATAAATACAAGTAATCCGAATTTAGACAAGTAGATTAATATTCAGTATGAAAACTATAAGCATAGATGCTAATATAATATAATTTAATATTTGTTATGTATTATATCTATGTGTATAAATAAAGAAGATCAATATGATAGAAATAAATATTAAAAATATTTAAATAGAGGAACTTTTTATTTTTTATTTTGTTAGA
Source organism: Pseudopodoces humilis (assembly GCF_000331425.1). The sequence continues at coordinate 9,601 of NW_005088125.1, read as the reverse complement.
AGCAGGGCTTTTGAATAAATAATATGGAAAGGAAAATATACACATCTATAATAAAGAAATAAATATAGGGAAATATATATATATATTTATATATATAGCCATAAAAAACAAATAAATACAAGTAATTTAATCTAGACAAGTAGATTAATATTCAGTATGAAAACTATATGGATAGATGTTACTATAATAAATTTTAATATCTATTATGCAATATATCTATGTGTATAAGTATAGAGGATCAATATTATAGACATAGATATTAAAAATATTTAAATCAAGGGACTTTTTGGTTTTTATTTGGTTAGAGGCTTAGAAGCAGGGCTTTTAAACGATTAATACAGAAGTGAAAATATACACATCTATAATAAAGAAATAAATATAGGGAGATACATAAATATATATATACAAGTTATCTAAATCTAGACAAGCTGATTAATATTCATTAAGAAAAATATACGGATAGATGGTAATATATTTTAATATCTGTTATGCATTATATCTGTGTGTATAAATCCAGAAGATCAATCCAACAGAGATAGATATTAAAAATATTTAAATGAAGGGACTTTTTGTTTTTTATTTGGTTAGAGGCAGGGCTTGCTAAGTTTCGATGGGGGGTTTTTTAGGGCGTTCCCTGTAGAAGAGTTTTTGGAAGGGGGTTGCACACGTTGTTTCTCGCCTCGCTTCTCTGCATGTGCAGGGGCGTGCCCAGCCCTGGGCTGAGCTCTGTGGCAGTGCTGCTGCCTTGTGGGCACAGACCGGTACTGCAGCTGTGCTCCGAGCCGGGTGGGGCTAAGCCGAGCCGAGCGGAACCAGGCCGAGCCGAGCCGAGCCGGGACCTCCCCCTGCAGGTGCCGGGTTGGGCTTATTGCCACACTGAAGTTTGCGGCCGGCTGGTAGGACTCCGGCAGAGGCGTCGATTCCAATGCCTGCCGTCGCAGGCACGTCCGCCGCCCAGCTACGGAGCCGCTGAGCCCCGCCGCCATCGTCCTCGCCCTGGGAAAGGCAGCGGAAAATGGGGCGGAGTGAGCGGAGTCGGTTGGCGTTGTGCGGTTTTTTGTTCAGGCAAGTAAGCTCGACAGACGCGCTGAGAGCAGCGGGGGCCTTCATTGTGCCACAACAAAGATGGCGGCCAGAAAGGGCGGAAGTCACGTGATGCCACGCACAAGATGGTTGCCCAGTCCCGGCTGGCTTGACCTTCCAAGGATGGTGGCCAAAAAGGCGGGAAAATGCAAGGACCCCGGGCGGTGGGTATCTGCGATCGACTGCCTGACAAACACCCCGACGTCGACGCCGCTCCGGCGCAATTTTCCACGGCTTTTCCGGCCATGCGGACATGGGCTGTGCGCTCAACGGCGCCAGGGCCATGTGCAAGCTGGCCGGATGCCGACAGGCAGCGGTGCCGATGCCTCCCTCTGCAGGGGTCCTTGCCGCAGTCACATTCTTGGGGTATGGCACTCCCGCCGACCCGTAACTTGCCGCCGCTCCTCTCGCTCGGTTCTCTCCTCCCCGGCCCGGGGAAATGGAGGAAAACCGAATTGCATCAGGCTGGAACGGTCGCTCCCCGGCGCTGGGACCAAAGCGGCCCGAGGAGGCGGCTGCTCTGTGTGTCGGAACGGTGATAGGTGCGGGCGGGGCGGGGGGAGTTTATCAACCGAGTATATACCTGTACATATAAAGATGATCAAAATAGATATTAACAAATATTGAAGATAAAGGGGCTGCTTGGTTTTTATTTAGTTAGAGGCAGGGTTTTTAAATAAATAAGAAAAATAAAAATAAATAAAATATGTAAAGAATGAATATATAAAAGTATAGAGAAATATATATATATGTAGGTGTAAAAATAAGTAAAAATAAGTAATAGAAATATATACATATATAATAATTTATAATATATAATATGATTTATATATGTATAGATGGTAATATGATATATTTTAGGATATGTTATGTGTTATGTATATCAACAAGGTATATAAATATGATAAAAAATATATATTAAAAGATTTTTAAATACTGTTTAAGATAAAGGGACTGTTTGGTTTTTATTAGGTTAGCAGCGGGGCTTTTAAATAAATACTACAAAAATAAAAAGATAGAAATGTATATTAAATATATAAAGATATAGACGTATGTGCACCCAGAAAAGGAAAGAAATATAAGTAATGCCAATATATACAAAGAGATTTATATTTAATATATGTATTATATATATTTATTTAATATATGTATATATAATAAATATATATAAAATGTATATAATATATTTAATATATAATAATATATGTATGCATGTTAAAATAGTATATTTTGATACTTTATATATTGCATGTCATATATAAATGAATATAGTATATAAATTTAAACATGTGTGGTGGAACTAGATGTTAATCTTTTTTTTTTTTAAATTTTTGTTGTTTTGGTATGTTTCTCAGAGGCAATCCTCCCGTTGCAGCTGCTGACAGCACTGAAAACCTGTGTCCTTCGTGGTGTCTATTACCCAGCTGACAACGATTCCCTTGTGTTTGGTGCATTAAGTCACACCGAGCTGTGTGGGATGGCAGGTGGCCACATTGCTCGACCCTTTTAGCTTTTCTGGCTCACACACAACTTCCTTTCCTTTTTTATATGGAAAACAGGGAAGAGAGGGTAGTGTGATATTAGCATTTCTAGCAGATTTTTAACTGCCACTGATGCTCGTTCATCTTTGCAGTGTGGGTTTTCATGCTGACAAATCCTCTGCTTTGCCTTCTGCTCACAGTCAGCTGGGCCCTTTATAGAACAGATTTATCCGCTACAAGGCTATGCAGAAGGATGGAAAGGAGGAACACAGGGAAAAAAAATAGATTCAAGGCCATGCATTGATCACCTGATGTACTCCAGAGACAAATGTGGGTATCACAGGTAACATGGAGCAGCCCTTCTGGCCTTTTCACTTGTATTCAGAGAGATGTTTGCCTGCTGTGAATATCTGGGTGCTTGGAGTTCACTCTGATTTTAACAAGCCCATCAATAATAAAACATTGTATTGATAGAACAAGATCTACTTCCGTAAAGTTGTTGCTCCACAGAAAAGTGGCATAAAGAAGCTAGCTGGTTTATTTGTATGATATGTAGATTTTTTAGGATGTTTTGTTCTTTATATGGCATTAATTTCAAATACAAGTCTGTGAACTTTGTGTTCCCCTTTAGGGGCTGGTTCTGGGGTAACAAGGAAACACGAGGCCTAAACACCTCTGGCTTGTCTGTCCAAGGATCTGCTTCAATTGTGGCTCGCATCCTTCTGATGGGGATTTACAATTTACAAATTTACAATTGGAAGTTACAATTGTTCTTCCAAGAACTGCGCCAGGAGTAATAGAGGGGTGCAAGTATCATAATGTCTCTAATAGCTGCGTCTACCGGAATAGCCAACTTGAGCGTAACCCGTTGCTGCTGCTGCCTACCGTAATGCTCCTAATAGCAGTGCACTGCTGTAACCCTCCTCGTAGATGCGCACTCCGGCTATGATCAATACCAGCTCAATACCGTAACCCTCCTAACAGCAGCACACAGCATAACTGAGCACACCTCAACACACCTGGGCACCCCCAGCCCCTCCAGTGACACCCCTCCTCTCGTCCAGAAGCCACAGAGACAGGGCAAGGAGAAGAAGAAACCGGGGCGACCCCCAAAGCTCCCCGGCATCTGCAAGGTGAGAGACAAGATTTGGCTCCGCCCATTTTGGTAATCCCCGCCCACCCACCCATAGCCACGCCCCCCCAATCAGCTCCTGAGGCCGGTGAGGAGAGAGACAAGCCCTAAACCCACCCCTTTTTATAAGCCCCGCCCCTCCACCCATAGCCACGCCCCTCACAAAGCCACTCTTGAGACGGGCAAAGCCCGAATGCCCTTCACTTAAGGGCCCTGAATCGGGGTGCAGGTATTGAAATGACTCTTCCAGCCATTCCAGGAACGGATATTGGAGTTCAATGCATTCAAGCCCCGCTAATACTGGGGTGCAGGCACCCCAAAACCCCTCCCAGCAGGGGTCGGTTACCATTGTTCTCCTAAGAACTGCGCCAGGAGTAATCGAGGGGTGCAAGTACCGTAATGCCTCTAATAGCTGCGCCTCCCACAATAGCTGCCTTGGGCATAACCCGTTGCTGCTGCTGCCTACGTAATGCTCCTAATAGCAGTGCACTGCCATAACCCTCCTGTTGGAACCGCACTCCGGCTATGATCAATACCAGCTCAATACTGTAACCCTTCTAACAGCAGCGCACAGCATAACTGAGCACATCTGGGCACACCTCAATACATCTGGGCACACTTGGGGACACACCTCAGCACACCTGGGCACCCTCGATCCCTCCAGTGACACCCCTAATCTCGTCCAGAAGCCACAGAGCCAGGGCAAGAAGAAGAAGCTGGGGCGACCCCCAAAGCTCCCCGGCATCTTCAAGGTGAGACACAAGACTTGGTTCCGCCCATTTTTGTAAGCCCCGCCCACCCACCCATAGCCACGCCCCCCCACCCATAGCCACGCCCCCCAGAGCAGCTCTTGAGGCTGGTGAGGAGATAGACAACCCCTGGCCCTGCCCCTTTCTCGGAGCCCCACCCACCCACCCATAGCCACGCCCCTCCCAGAGCAGCTCCTGAGGCTGGTGAGGAGAGAGACAGACCCTGCCCCCACCCTTTTTTCTAAGCCCCGCCCCTCCACCCATAGCCACGCCCCTCCCAAAGCCGATCTTGAGACTGGCGAAGCTCTAATGCCCTTCACTTAAGGGCCCTGAATCAGGGTGCAGGTACGGAAACGATTTTTCCAGCCCTTCCAGAACCAGATATTGGGGTTCAATGCATTCAAGCCCCGCTAATATTGGGGTTCAGGCACCCCAAAACCCCTCCCAGCAGGGGTCGGTTACCCTGCCGGTTACCTTAGTTCTCCTAAGAACTGCGCCAGGCGTAATAGAGGGGTGCAAGTACCGCAATGCCGTAAACCCTTCTATTCCCCCCCACCCACCCCACAAGCCCCTGTCCGGAGGAGGGGTCCTGGGGTGGGGCTGAGCCGGGCCCCGCCCAGAGGGGAGGGCCCGGTGTGGGAGGGGCTTAGGGGGGCAGACCCCCCCTGCCTCTCCCACCCTGGACCCCCCCTCCGGCGGGGGGCCTCCCCTA
>NW_005088120.1:3860-19440 GCF_000331425.1 Pseudopodoces humilis | reverse complement strand
CACCCAAACCATGGGACAAAAAAAGCATTTCTTACAGAGACATATTGCAGAAAACAGACTGTGACTCTCTCTTTTCATCTCAAAACATGAAAGATCCATCTTCAGATCATCAGAAGAGTGAGACAGAAAGTTGACACCTGCAGGACTGAAGAGCTCACAACACTCTTCTGGGTTATAGAACTCTCAGGAGATGATCAATAACGTTATTTACAGGCACTGAAGACATTGCTTGCTCTTCCCATACGGCATCTTCCATAAGCACAAAGTGAATCTTTTCAGTGACACAATTAGGATGGGATGCAAATACTTTGGAAGAACCTCCCAGGGTTCTCCATCCACCTGCTACACAGATCTTCTAGACAATGACATTCACAGGAAAAACCCCATCTTGGTTCATGCTGGAGACAGGAACTGGACAGGGAATGGAGGAAAACATTCCCTTCAGGCTTGCAGCAGATGTTCATGCACAGCTCACACAACTCCAATTTCCAACCCTTCCCATCATCCATGGGCTTCTTCCACCCACACATCTTCAAAACACGTGACACTGGAGGCCCAGTTCCCCACACCATTTCTCTTCACACCACCAATTTCGCACAGCCATCTTTCCACCTCTGCACTATGGAAGCGACATTTGCCTGCTCACTCAAGTGCTGGGAAGAGACTTCATAGCTCTAAAAGGAAAAGCCGAGCAGTCTTCCAAGAGAGACGGACTCAGTGACGATCTGCACAGCGGGAATTATGCCCACCTTCTATCTCCTGCTGTAAATTAAAACTCTCCCTTCCCATCCAGCCAATTCTCTTGCCATGCTAAACATTTTATAGCCAGGGCTCATCCAGCTCCATTTGACAGAGCTCGACCTTCAAAATCAAGAAAAAACAAAGCAGTTCTGCCATTTCCACCTGCATTTCCTCCTCCACATACAAACACACCCACAGCCTTTTCAAAGAGGCACAGCTTCTAAAAGGACCCTTCATCTTCATAACAGGCACACAGACATCATCAAGAAACACTTCTTGCCCGGCCAAATGCCCGGATGGGGACAAAGATCAAAGCATGAATGACAAAAAGACTTTTCATGCTGGCCTCCACAATGGATCATGGAAAAAGACAAAAGCTGAGAACCATGTTTAGAGAAGTCACACCCAAAGCCATCAGCATTTTGATCAGGACACATTCAGCATATTGAAGCACCGGTGCTGTTGGGAAGACACATGAGGCTCAGAAAAAGTTGTATTTCCGCATAACGCCATACATCCCTTCAGAAGATCTAACACTAACAGCAACACTCATTCTTCACAGCACAGGCAACATGGGGGGAAAACACCTCCAACCTGAAAAATACCCAAACTCACGACCTAACGAACAGCCTGCCAGCAGCAGCCTTCTCCCTCCTTCCTTCTCCACTAACTGCAAGGCTGACGACAGACCCCACGTCCAAAGAACGACACCAAAGGGCACCAGCCAAAAGAATGTCACCGAGGGAAACTCGTCCTCGCTTGGAAGCAGAATCTCCTACGCAAGGCAGAGAACAGGGCGGGGAAAGGACACGGGAGCATCAGGAGGAAGCACGACTGTCGGAGTAAACGTGCCCAGAGCAACTCACCGAGGGAGCGGCGGGATCCGCGGGCAGGGCGGTGGCAGGGTCCTCGTCCCCGAGCAGCGGCGCGGGCTCGTCGGGCAGAGGCCGCGCCGGGAGGGTGTCGCAGCAGCTGGCGGCCGAGAAGCGCAGCTGGCTCTTGCGCGAGTCGGCCGTGAGCGACACGTCGTGCGAGTAGGACTGCAGGAAGGCGCGCACGCCGTCGATGCCCACGAAGTGCGACACGGGCACGCCGCGCAAGGCGCCGCTCTGGGCCGGCAGCAGGTGCTGGCGGCGCCAGCGGCGCAGGCGCAGCGCCAGCAGCAGCAGCAGGAAGGCGAGGAAGAGGCACGACACGGCGGCCACGGCCAGCACGAGCCAGCGCGTCAGGCTGCCGGCCGGCTCGCCCGGCGCCGCCGCCTCGGCCGCGCTGCCCAGCTCGGCCAGCAGCTCGGCCACGCTCTCGGCCAGCAGCACGCTCAGCGTGGCCGTGGCCGACAGCGCCGGCCGCCCGTGGTCCTTCACCAGCACCACCAGGCTCTGGCGCGCCGCGTCGCGGGCCAGCGGCGAGCGCGCCGTGCGCACCTCGCCGCTGTGCAGCCCCACGCGGAACAGCCCCGGCTCCGTCGCCTTGGCCAGCTCGTACGACAGCCACGCGTTCTGCCCCGCGTCCGCGTCCACCGCCACCACCTTGGCCACCAGCGCGCCGGGCTCCGACCAGCGCGGCGCCAGCTCCACGCCCGACCACGCGCCGCCCGAGCCCGCCGCCCGAGACAGCGGCGGCGGGTACAGCACCTGCGGCGCGTTGTCGTTCTCGTCCACGATCACCAGCACCACCGACACGTTGCTGCTCAGCGCCGGCGCGCCGCCGTCCTCCGCACGCACCCACAGCCGCAGCTCGCGCACCTCCTCGTAGTCCAAGGAGCGCAGCGCGTACAGCGCGCCCGTCTCCGCCTGCACCGACACGTACGACGACAGCGCCGCGCCCCGCACCCGCCCCTCCGCCAGCCGGTACCGCACGCGCGCGTTCTGCCCCCAGTCCGCGTCCGTGGCGCGCACCGTCAGCACCAGCGCGCCCGCCGCGTTGTTCTCCCACACGCGCGCGCTGTAGCGCTCCTCCGCGAACACCGGCGCGTTGTCGTTCACGTCCAGCACCCGCAGCGCCAGCACCGCGCTGCTCTGCAGCGCCGGCGACCCGCCGTCGGCCGCCCGCACCGTCACGTTGTACTCCGACACCTGCTCCCGGTCTAGCTCTCTCGCTGTCACCACACGGTAGTAATCTTTACGGGATTTCTCCAGCCGGAACGGGACGCCGCTGTCAAGCGTGCAGTGTACCTCGCCGTTGGCTCCCGAGTCCCGGTCCTGCACGTGCAGCAGAGCCACCACGGTCCCCGATGGCGCATCTTCAGAGATCTCACTCAGCGCCGACGACACGGTGAGTTCGGGTGCGTTATCGTTGACGTCTGTTACAATTATCGTAAGTTTTGCCGTGTCGAAAAGGCCTCCGCCATCATGTGCCTGCACCCCCAATTCGTAGGAGTCGCCTTCCTCGTAGTCCAGGCTACGCAATAGCTTGATGGCTCCTGTGTTGATGTCCAGATGGAATACCTTCGTGACTTTTTCGGTTATTTTCTTCAATGAGTATTTCACGTATCCGTACAGCCCCTCGTCAGCATCCACGGCCGTGACGGTGACAAGGACAGAGCCCACGGGAACGTCCTCGGGCACACGCACCATGTACTCCGCCTGGATGAACACGGGCGCGTTGTCGTTCGCGTCCAGCACGGTCACACGGATCCGAGCCGTGCCCGTCCGTGCCGGATCGCCGCCGTCCATCGCCCTCAGCACCAGCTCGTGAAACGCCGCCTCCTCCCGGTCCAGCGCCTTGGCCAGCACCAGCTCGGGACGCTGATCGCCGCCGGGGCCCGCCTGCACGGCCAGCGAGAAGTGCTCGTCACCGCTCAGCTCGTAGCTCTGCAGGGAATTCCGGCCCGAATCCGGGTCGTGAGCCCTGGCCAGAAGAAATCTCGACCCCGGGGTTGTCGTCTCGCTAATCCTCTCCTCCAGCTCAGCATCCTTGAAGCTAGGGGGGTTATCGTTAACATCCATGATTTCCACGTGGATTCGGTAAACCTTCATTTCCCCCTCCACGATCAGCTCACAGCGCAGCACGCATTGCTGCACACGCTCGCACAGCTGCTCTCTGTCGATCCTCTCCGCCGTCACTAAATGTCCCGTCTTCCCGTGCAAAGCGAAATACTGCGTCCGTCCCTCGGAGACAATGCGCACGCCTCGGTCTCTGAGCTCCGGCAGCTGCAGCCCCAGGTCCTTGGCCACGTCGCCCACGAACGAGCCCTTGGGCAGCTCCTCGGGCACCGAGTAGCGCAGCTGCCCCCACGCCGCCTCCCACGCCGCCAGCAGGACGGCCCAGAGCACAGCTCGCTGCCGCCGGCCCCAGCGCCTCCCCGCCCAGCTCATCTCCGCCAACTTAGCTCCCCGCTGCCGCTGCTGCTCAGCTCCCAGCGCTTGCTGACCTTTCCCACCGGCCTCTCCGCTCCCGGGCCCTGCCCCAGCCTCCGCCGCCTCTCCGCCGCACGGATCCGCACCGGCAGGACGATCGCACACCGCCGCCCGGGCTGCCCACCCACCAATCCAGCGATCGAGCTGCGATCCAGCCTGGCCGCAGCGGGCGGGGCTGCCGGCAGCGCTCCGATCCTCCTCTCGCTCCTCTCGGTCAACAGCGGCGCCCGCAGCCTCCTCCCGGCACTGCAGCCACCGAGCGCTGCCCGCCCTGCCTGCCTACAAACAGGGACCACTCGCCACCCACACGCCGCTTTCCGTCCCGCGCCCATCTCCTGCCTCCGCTTTTCTGCAGCCCATCTCGCCGTTGATCCTCCAGGGCATCACGATCGGGAGGAAGGCAGAGATATTCCGTGAGCACGGTTCTTTAACCACACGGGAAACGAAGCACTTTCTAATGTCATTGTATGTAAATTCAAACACATTTTTCGTATTTTACCCTCTAGCTTATTGTTAGTCTTATCCTTTTTGTTCAACAGCATCTTCAAACACTGGATCTCCAAGAGAAAACGGGAGGATACCGCATCCCGAAAAATCACAGCTGTCAGGTTCATTTACACAAGCGGGACGAGAGCAATTGCATTCCTCTTGAAATCAGGGAGCTCACTCTTACAGCATTGAATAAGAGGGACAAATAAACATGGGGTATCTATGACATGGGACAAACAAGGCAACGACCGAGTTCTCCTCTAGCCTCACACACAGAGCTCCTCTTACCTCTTTTCCTTCTCCACCATTCAACTGGTAGCTTGTACTTGTGGCCATCTCCTCACTGGCACATTTGGCACATTTTATTACAAGGAAAGTATAAGGACTTCACATATTTGATATCCCTTCCTATGATAAACCTAGTGTTTCCTCTGTTTATACAGATTTGTATTTCACCAAGACAATCCTGGTTTCCTATTTTCTGAAATCAGTGTGTAAGCATTAAAGTCCGTCAGGAAACTATCCGTATAATTATATCTTAATGAGGTTGGTATCATATGCTTTCAAGTAAGGAATTATAGAACAATAGAACAACAGGAATATTGTGCTCTTGAAACTGACCACGAATAAATATGCAAATAGCCTTGATTCAAGTACCCAAACTGTTCTCTGGCCGATCTCCCTGATTTGTGATTCCTCCCTATCACAGATGTCTACCCTAGGAAACAGCATTCCAGAAATTTGGTATTCCCGATATCCTCGAGTTCTACTGAAACCCCACAACACCTTTGTGAAAAGAGCATAGAAAAATCAAAATCTCTGAAACACAAATTATTCAATACACAGAAAAAGAAAGCCATTCAGTCCCACTACTGCATTCCTCCTAGAAATGGGTGACAATCTCTTTATTCACTTTCACATCATTCACGAATGTGGAACTTTCCACATTCGTTTCCTCTCTAAGTCAAACACGGGAAAAGCAAAATTTAACGAACGGGTTTGTGTAAAGCTCTACATGAGTTCCAAGCACATCTTTACTAAACAAAGCAATCAGGAAGGATGAAAGTTCCAAGACCCGCTGTCAGTGCTTTTCTCGTTTTTCCACGACTGCATCAGGCAGAATGAGAAATTCTCATTAAACAGAATAGCAACCAGCATTCAATACAGCCAACACATTCTAATATTAACAGCTCAAGTGCTAAAGACAAAACCTCGCGGCTGAAGCTGAACCTGTGACCAAGGAAGAACCAAGTGCTTCCTCCTCTACCATGAACGGGGCATTGCCCGTTCCTTAATTCACTCCATCACGGACACAGGACTGTGCAACCCACAAAAGCACGATCCCGGGAAACATGGAAAAACACTAGGAAACGCTGCCAGGATCCAAAAGGGGAGCCATAATCAAAGACTGTCAGCTGAATCTGCTAGCAGGAAAGGATGAAAAACTTCCGCCACTATATCGAGACCCAGATGACGAGTCCCCACTGACACCACGCAGAGAATACCCGGGGAACAAGGAGGAGGATTCCGAAAGTTTTAAAAGCAGAAGAAGCTCACGCTTTACAGACCTGCAGTGCACCAGCATCGGCGGGCGGCTCTCCCACGACGACGTTACTGCTCGGGCTCGGCTTCTCGCAGGAATCGCCGCCCAGAAGCTCCTCCGCCGACAGGACGGGCACCGACGGCACCGGCGGCGCCGGCGGCGGCGGCGGCCAAGCGGCCTCGGGCACGGCGCGGGCCGGCGGCGGCACGCACAGGTTGTAGGAGTAGGGCAAGGTGCCCTCGCAGAAGTCGGCCGGGAAGGCGGCGCCGGCCAGCGAGAAGCGCTGCGCGCCCAGGCAGCGCAGCACGGCGGGCGGCCCGGCCCGGCGCAGCCGCGCCACCACGGCCAGCGCCACGCTCAGCACCAAGAGCGCCGACAGCAGCGCCAGCGCCAGCACCAGGTAGAACTGCAGCTCGGCCGCCGCCGCCGCCGCCTCCGCCTCGGCGCCCGCCGGCCGCTCGCTCAGCTCCGGCAGCGCCTCCTGCAAGCTCTCGGCCAGCACCACGTGCAGCGTGGCCGTGGCCGACAGCGCCGGCTGCCCGTGGTCCTTCACCACGGCCACCACACGCTGCTTGGCCGCGTCCCGCTCGGACACGGCGCGCGCCGTGCGCACCTCGCCGCTGTGCAGCCCCACGCGGAACAGCGCCGGCTCCGACGCCTGCACCAGCTCGTACGACAGCCACGCGTTGCGCCCCGCGTCCGCGTCCACCGCCACCACCTTGGCCACCAGGTAGCCGGCCTCGGCCGAGCGCGGCACCACCTCGAACGGAGACGACGCCTCTCCCGCTGCCGCCGCCGCCGCCGGCCAGAGCACCCGCGGCGCGTTGTCGTTGCGGTCCAGCACGAAGACGCGCACCGTGGCCGTGGAGCTGCGCGCCGGCGCGCCGCCGTCCTGCGCCCGCACGGCCACCGCGAACTCGCGGCACTGCTCGTAGTCGAAGGAGCGCTGCGCGTACAGCGCGCCGCTCCGCGCCTCCACCGACACCAGCGGCGCCGCGCCCGCCGCGCCCGCGCTGCCGCCCGCCAGCCAGTAGCTCACGCGCCCGTTGGCGCCCGCGTCCGCGTCCCGCGCCTGCACGCGCAGCACCAGCGCGCCCGCCGCGTTGTTCTCCGCCACGTACGCGCTGTACGCCGCCTCCTCGAACACCGGCGCGTTGTCGTTCACGTCCGACACCTCCAGCACCAGCTCCCTGCTGCTCCACAGCGACGGCCTGCCCCGGTCCCGGGCCACCACCGTCACGCGCTGCTCCGACGCCTGCTCGCGGTCCAGCGCGCTCGCCGTCACCACCTTGTACGAGCCGCCCGACGACGCCACCAGCGACAGCGCCGCCGTCCCCGACGGCTCGCACGACACCTGGCCGTTCTCGCCGGAGTCTCTGTCCCTCACTTTCAGCAAAGCCACCACGGTGCCGACCGGTGCGTCCTCGGGCACGGGACTGGACAGGGATAGAATGGTGATCTCGGGCGCGTTGTCATTCTCGTCTGTGATGTCGATCTGCACTTCGCAGTGGTCGGTGAGTCCGCCGCCATCTCTCGCCTCTAAACCGAAGACATATTTATTGCTCTCCTCGAAATCGAGGAGACCCACTGTCCGAACTTCCCCACTCTCACTGTCGATAGTGAACAACGCCCTGACGGAGTGTGGGACGCTTCTAAAAGAGTAGGACACTCGCCCGTTCGATCCTGAGTCCGCATCTGTCGCCCGTACTTGCAGCACCACGGACTCCACTGGAAGATTTTCTGACACTCGCGCCTCGTAGAGACTTTTGCTGAATACGGGCGGGTTGTCGTTGGCGTCTGTCACATTGATGCGAACCTTGACAGTCCCAGACCTCGCAGGGTCTCCACCATCCACTGCCATGAGCTCTAATTCAAAGGAACTCTGCTTCTCTCTGTCCAGCGCTCTCTCCAGCACCAATTCTGGCTGATTCCGTCCACCAGGGTTCTCCTTTAAGGCTAAACTGAACGATGGGTTGCTGATTAGTTGGTAAGTCAGCAACGAGTTACTTCCTGCGTCAGGGTCTCGTGCCGTCTCCAGAAGAAACCGGGCACCGGGAGGAGTCCATTCATCGATCTCGAGGTCCAGAGCTGCCTTGTTGAAGTCTGGGGAGTTGTCATTCACGTCCACGATGGACACCTCGATGTGGAAAATGTTCAGCGGGTTCTGCACCAGCACCTCGAAGCTGACAGAGCAGGACGCCGACTCGCCGCACATCTCTTCCCGGTCCAGCCTCTCGTTCACGTACAGGTTGCCGTTCTCCTCATTCACCATGAAGTATTGCTTCTCCTCGCTCAGCCGCAGCTTGCGCGCCGGCAGCTCGTCCGCGCTGAGCCCCAGGTCCCGCGCCAGCGGCCCCACGAGCGAGCCTCTGCCCAGCTCCTCGGGGATGGCGTAGCGGAGCCGCTCGGCCGCCGCCCGCCACCACACGCACAGCAGCACCGCGGCCAGCAGCGCTCGCCCGCCGCCCGGCCCGCGCCTCTGCCGTCGCCTCACCGCCATTCTCGCCCGCCGCCGCCGCCGCCGCCGATCGCCAAGTTCCTGCCTCCTGCCGCTGCCCTGCCTCCCTTCCAGCCGCTCTCACACAGCGCACGGACCGCCGCACCAAAGCCTGTCCCGCTCGGCCCCACAACCACGCCGCTGTTCCCCGACAAGCGACGCACCAAAGCCGCACCAAAGCCGCACCAAAGCCGCCTCTCGCCGCTGCTGCTGCCGCTGCCGCTGCCGCTCTGGCCGGCGCCGGCCGAGCGAGCAGCCTGCGGGGGCAGGACGCTGCGGCGGCGGCGGCGGCGGCGGCTCCAGCGCCGGCAGGCGGCGGCCAACAGCGGCACCCGGAGGCGCCGCCACGCCACTGCAGCCGCCCGATGGCCGCGCTCAACGGGGCCCGCCTTGGGCCGGGCCTCAGCGGCTGCACCGCCTCCGGCCTCGCTCCTCCGCTGCAAACACCGAGCACACAAGCTCCTGCTCCATTCCACTACAACCCCATTCTATCCACGATGTCATCTTAGGTAATTCTTTTCAGTCGCAAAACAATTGCTTTGAATGAACACTCAGTACCAAATATTCATGGCTCATCACTTAATACCGGAATTCAGCTACCCTTAATAATATTGTGATACATTTATAGTTGCAGCAATAAACGATAATACAGGGAATATTTCTAGAGGTTTTCTGCACTATTGCTTCATATCTTGAACTGCCCTTCATGACCTGGAATGAAGTAATATGTGATATAGATATAGCAATATGTGATATAGCCTAAAACAATGTAAGCAACCTGTATGCCAAGATTGTAAAATAACATTTAGTCTTTTATTTCTGACTCATAAAGCTTTTTCATCTGCATCTCCATATCTGAATGTCTGATAGTGAAAAGTGCAAAGCAACGCTGAGTCCTTCATAGAACAAAAAAAATGTTTCCAGTTTCCCATTTAGACATATTTTAAAGGTCATTTAATCCAGACCTCTGCCATAATTTCCTGCTAGAATTGAATGTCTGACACATATCCAAAAGATCTCTGACCAATGCGTTCCATTTTCTCACAACCAACATTGTAAACCTTTCTCCTAATCAAACCCTCTGTTCCCTTAATCAAAAATACCTGTCTGCTGCCATATGACCACTGGGCCTGCTAAAAAGAGTGGACATTTCTCTGCTCACCACCGGTATGAGAAGGAACTGAAGGATTCCAAAGCACAAAAATTATAAACAGCCAAACTAAAAGATTAGCGGTCATCCAATGGAGAATGGCTCATCAAACCATTGGCTTCCAGGGAATCTCCTCCCTGTCCTTATCACATGTTCTGTTCCACACAGGTGCAACACCAAATAAAGTCATATTTATCTTTAATTCTCCCAACAGTAACAGAACACAAAGTCACTCTCATATCTCCTGCCTTCCACTCCCAAAGAACAAGAGGAGATACTAACACACCAGAGGTTGCTGAAAAGAGATGGGCTGTTGATAATTTTAAGTAGGTCTTCATAGTGAGTAAATTTAGGCAGAATAACACAAAACAGAACAAAACAAAACATACAGAAAACCCAAACCATTAATCAGATAAGACAAGGAAGTATTAGAAGACAAGAAGCTGTCAGAGATGATCAGAGTGAAGGCTTCTAGGCCTTTATTTCAGGCCCTAAAATTCATCCCTGAGAGCACCTGGAATTCCCCAAGGTCTCCAGCTGCAAGAGTGGTCCTAAAGAATTTCACTGCACAGAGGATAGGGGGCTTCATTTGAAGAATTAATGCCCACCTCACTGACCTTCTTCTAATGCATGGCGTGCTCGCCTTGTACAAATATGAAACCAGCATTTTAAACAATTTCTCTTCGGCCTCTTCCTCAAGTTGAATCTTCTGACAAATTTCAGCAGATTCCCTTATTGATTCTGCTACCTGTTCTTCCTATTCCCCACACATTGTTCTTTCCTGGGTCGCACAAGTAAGGTTCTGCTGAAAAACCACTGCTTCAATTTTCAAAGTATTGACCAGAACTGTGAAAATGAATTGCAGCCTTTTTGCAAAGAAGGGCCTGAATAAAAATGTAATTACAACTCTGAAGAAACTCTAGATCACAATGTTGCATAGAGAAACAGATGGATAATGGAGGTTTCACACACAATTAATTATTGTTCCAGACAGGAATTGTGGCTCTATATGTACAGTTCCATACAGAGGAAACACCAACTTTGGGAAATGAATGTTTGTGAAGGTGTATTTCTTAAATGTAATATTCAGTGTCAAGCTGGGTGGGGCTCTGAAGAAGCTGCTCTGCTGGAAGATGTCCCTGCCCATGGCAGAGGAGTTGGAAGGAGACAATCTTGATGCTCCATTTCAACACAAACCATTCTCTGAATCAGTGTTTCTGTGATTCTATGATTACATTCACAGCTTCAAGGTATGGATGACAGACACTCTCCCTACAGGATAATTTTATGGTATAGAGCTTGAAGGATTGCCAGGCACAATGAGGATCAACTTTTCTGCTTGACAAAAAAAAGCAATAATAAGCAAACAACCAACCCAACCAAACCCAACCCAAACCAAACAAATCAACTAAAAGATGTTAATCAAGCCAGCCAAGAATGGAAAAACACCAGCAGAGTATCCATCATGGCCTCACATTTCAGATTGACTCAACTGTACCACACAACACAGGAAACTCGATTGTAACTAATGCACATGAGGCCTCACACAGGAGCTCACTGCACAGACACCAGACACTCATTTCCTTGCATAGGAAGACAAAGAAAAACCTTGGAACCACAGCTCTGGGCCTCATCAAACTACAAGGACAAACAGACCTTGACACCATTCATTCATTCATTTGGAACTGTATCACACTGAACTCCAGCACCGGCCCTGTCTCTGCATAGACAGACTTCTTCTCTCTGCCCAAACAGAACATGAAAGCAAAGATTAAATACAGATATCATTAGAAGAAAATTCATGAGCACAGCTTCTCAAATCCCAAACATCAAAACTAAGGTTATGCTGTTCCACCCAATTATTGGAACACGAGTAAAATGTTACAGAGGCCATCAATTTTCAGCAGCTCTGGCAAAGACACAGCCATCCAAGCATCACCTCAAAGCCAACATCACCATTCTTCAGCATATGCACTCCTCACAACATGGGTGAACACCACTCTTGATGCAACACAATATGGAACACAAACTGCGCCATTTGAGCCAAAACCATACAAGATCAAATCATGAGACTCCTCCTGACTCATTTTCATCAGGCCAGCAATAGCCCTGGGCATCAACACAACACATGCCATGTCTCCTCCACTACCTCCTCACACACCACATCCCCAACACTCCCCAATAACCCTTCACAGCTCACATGGTTAACACAGGTCTTCAGAATTTACATAGACTCCATCAATAGGAAACTGGCTCACACAGGATCTCCTTACCATGGATAATATTCGACTTCCCACCCAAACCATGGGACAAAAAAAGCATTTCCACCAGAGATATTTTCCAGAAACCTGTCTATGAAAGTCTCTCTCTTTTCATCTCAAAACATGAAAGATCCATCTTCAGATCATCAGAAGAGTGAGACAGAAAGTTGACACCTGCAAGACTGAAGAGCTCACAACACTCTTCTGGGTTATAGAATTCATAGGAGATGATCAATAACGTTATTTACAGGTACTGAAGACATTGCTTGCTCTTCCCATACAGCATCTTCCATAAGCACAAAGTGAAGCTTTTCAGTGACACAATTAGGATGGGATGCAAATACTTTGGAAGAACCTCCCAGGGTTCTCCAGCCACCTGCTACACAGATCTTCTAGGCTATTACATTCACAGGGAAAACCCCATCTTGGTTCATGCTGGAGACAGGAACTGGACAGGGAATGGAGGAAAACATTCCCTTCAGGCTTGCAGCAGACATTCATGCACAGCTCACACAACTCCAATTTCCAACCCTTCCCATCATCCATGGGCTTCTTTCACCCACACATCTTCAAAACACGTGACACTGGAGGCCCAGTTCCCCACACCATTTCTCTTCACACCACCAATTTCACACAGCCATCTTTCCACCTCTGCACTATGGAAGCGACATTTGCCTGCTCACTCAAGTGCTGGGAAGAGACTTCATAGCTCTAAAAGGAAAAGCTGAGCAGTCTTCCAAGAGAGACCGACTCAGTGAATACCTGCACAGGGGGAATTATGCCCACCTTCTCTCTCCTGCTGCAAATTAAATCTCTCCTTTATATCAACCGAATTCTCTTGGCATGCTAAACATTTTATAGCCAGGGCTCATCCAGTTCCATTTGACAGAGCTTGACCTTCAAAAATAAGAAAGAAACAAAGCAGTTCTGCCATTTCCTCCTGCATTTCCTCCTCCACATACATACACCCACAGCCTTTTCAAAGAGCCACAACTTCTAAGAGGATCCTTCATATTTATAGCAGGCACACAGACATCACCAAGGAACACTTCTTGCCGGGCCCAGTTCTCTCTTGGGGACAAAGATCAAAACATGGATGCCGCAAAGACTTTTCCCACAAACATCCACCATGTACCATACAGAATACTAAAGTCTGAGAACAAAGTGCAGAGAAGTTCGACGCAAAGCCATCAGCATTTTGATCAAGACACATTCAGGTAATTCCAGCACAGGTGCTGTTGGGAAGACACATGAGCCTCATAAAAAGTTGTATTTCTCAAAAACGACATACATCACTTCAGAAGATCTAACACTAACAGCAACACTCATTCTACACAGCACAGGCAACATGGGGGGGAAAACTCCAACCTGAGAAATACCCAAACTCACGACCTAACGAACAGCCTGCCAGCAGCAGCCTTCTCCCTCCTTCCTTCTCCGCTAACTGCAAGGCTGACGACAGAGCCCATGTCCAAAGAACGACACCAACGGGCACCAGCCATAAGAACGTCACCGAGGGAAACTCGACCTCGCTTGGAAGCCAAAATCTCCTACGCCAGTAAGAGAACAGGGCGGGGAAAAGGACACGGGAGCATCAGGAGGAAGCACGACTGTCGGAGTAAACGTGCCCAGAGCAACTCACCGAGGGAGCGGCGGGATCCGCGGGCAGGGCGGTGGCAGGGTCCTCGTCCCCGAGCAGCGGCGCGGGCTCGTCGGGCAGAGGCCGCGCCGGGAGGGTGTCGCAGCAGCTGGCGGCCGAGAAGCGCAGCTGGCTCTTGCGCGAGTCGGCCGTGAGCGACACGTCGTGCGAGTAGGACTGCAGGAAGGCGCGCACGCCGTCGATGCCCACGAAGTGCGACACGGGCACGCCGCGCAAGGCGCCGCTCTGGGCCGGCAGCAGGTGCTGGCGGCGCCAGCGGCGCAGGCGCAGCGCCAGCAGCAGCAGCAGGAAGGCGAGGAAGAGGCACGACACGGCGGCCACGGCCAGCACGAGCCAGCGCGTCAGGCTGCCGGCCGGCTCGCCCGGCGCCGCCGCCTCGGCCGCGCTGCCCAGCTCGGCCAGCAGCTCGGCCACGCTCTCGGCCAGCAGCACGCTCAGCGTGGCCGTGGCCGACAGCGCCGGCCGCCCGTGGTCCTTCACCAGCACCACCAGGCTCTGGCGCGCCGCGTCGCGGGCCAGCGGCGAGCGCGCCGTGCGCACCTCGCCGCTGTGCAGCCCCACGCGGAACAGCCCCGGCTCCGTCGCCTTGGCCAGCTCGTACGACAGCCACGCGTTCTGCCCCGCGTCCGCGTCCACCGCCACCACCTTGGCCACCAGCGCGCCGGGCTCCGACCAGCGCGGCGCCAGCTCCACGCCCGACCACGCGCCGCCCGAGCCCGCCGCCCGAGACAGCGGCGGCGGGTACAGCACCTGCGGCGCGTTGTCGTTCTCGTCCACGATCACCAGCACCACCGACACGTTGCTGCTCAGCGCCGGCGCGCCGCCGTCCTCCGCACGCACCCACAGCCGCAGCTCGCGCACCTCCTCGTAGTCCAAGGAGCGCAGCGCGTACAGCGCGCCCGTCTCCGCCTGCACCGACACGTACGACGACAGCGCCGCGCCCCGCACCCGCCCCTCCGCCAGCCGGTACCGCACGCGCGCGTTCTGCCCCCAGTCCGCGTCCGTGGCGCGCACCGTCAGCACCAGCGCGCCCGCCGCGTTGTTCTCCCACACGCGCGCGCTGTAGCGCTCCTCCGCGAACACCGGCGCGTTGTCGTTCACGTCCAGCACCCGCAGCGCCAGCACCGCGCTGCTCTGCAGCGCCGGCGACCCGCCGTCGGCCGCCCGCACCGTCACGTTGTACTCCGACACCTGCTCCCGGTCCAGCTCTCTCGCTGTCACCACACGGTAGTAATCTTTACGGGATTTCTCTAGCCGGAATGGGACGTCCCCATCGAGGGAGCAGCGCACTTCACCATTCGGTCCCGAGTCTTGATCATACACATGGAGCAGGGCGACTACGGTCCCCGATGGCGCATCCTCAGAGATCTCGCTCAGCGACGAGGACACGGTGAGTTCGGGGGCGTTGTCGTTCACATCTGTCACGGTAACAACAACTTTGGTAGTGCCGAAAAGGCCTCCACCGTCATGTGCCTGCATCTCTAATTCGTAGGAATTGCCTTCCTCGAAGTCCAGGCTCTGTAACAGGGTGATTGCTCCCGTGCGGCTGTCCAGTTTTAAAATCTGCGAGACTGTCTCTGTAGTTTTCTGAATCGAGTACTTCACGTGTCCGTTCGGCCCCTCGTCGGCGTCCGTGGCCGTGACGGTGACGAGGACAGAGCCCACGGGCACGTCCTCGGGCACACGCACCGTGTACTCCGCCTGGATGAACACGGGCGCGTTGTCGTTCGCGTCCAGCACGGTCACACGGATCCGAGCCGTGCCCGTCCGTGCCGGATCGCCGCCGTCCATCGCCCTCAGCACCAGCTCGTGAAACGCCGCCTCCTCCCGGTCCAGCGCCTTGGCCAGCACCAGCTCGGGACGCTGATCGCCGCCGGGGC
>NW_005088115.1:0-19530 GCF_000331425.1 Pseudopodoces humilis | reverse complement strand
GAGATGCTGAAGATTTGTGTCTCTTAAGAGAGGAAACAAAAAATTGCTGTTTCCAGAGATGATCACAGAGTCCAATGAAGAGAACTTTTGCCTTTGAAGAACTCATCCTTCAAATGACACCCCTTGAATCATGGCCCACAAACAGAGCTGAGAGTGGTGTGAAATTGGAGGAAAGGATTGATGGCAGAGTTTTCTGGGCAACTGGCATCAGAGGAATAGGAAGGCATGAGAAAATGTTTTTTCTTGTGAAAATCTCCCTAGATTGTCAAAAGAGAACTTCCTTTTCCCTACAACGACTGATGAAAAGACTATAGCAGAGTTAGGACTGTTTTAACCACCAGGCTTTTTCTTGCTCTTTATGTTGTCAATTAGACATGGGTATGGTTGCGTGGTGCAGAAGAAGGGTATCTGGAAGTTTTATTTTTTTTTCGTAGCCTTGTAATTTTGTTCATAAAGTTTCTTTTTTCCTCTTAATTTTTAAGCTTGTTCTGCCCTTGTCCTATTCCATATCTCAGAGCAAGAATTTAAAATGTTTTCTAGTGATTTTTTACCTAATGCTTTAAAACCACGTCAGGACACCTTCTTCAACATGTGATAGAAATGATGCAGGTTGTAGCCATATCTAATAATCCAGGAAGAGTTACAAAAGGACAGAAATTGATTGTTGCAGTCAGATGTCACTGCAAATAATTTCAAAACCAAAAGGAAACCCCAGGAACAGGAATTATGTCAATGATAACTAAAGTTTGTAACAACAATTATTAAAAATATATTAAAAAAAGAGAGGCTGAGGGGAATAACGGATATGTCATTTCAAACAAGTTGTGGGTCTGCTGGTAGATAAAACTAGCACTGAGAGATTAAAGAAACAATAGGAAGGATTCCACTGATTGATGAATGGAATAAAAGATATTTGTTTTTACAAACAAACTGTAGGTTTGATGGGAAGTGAAATTGGATATTGAAAGATAAAAGAAACAATGGAAAAAGCCATAAATTCCATAAGAATTAAAAATTAAGAGAAAGGGTTATACATTAGAGGGGAATCTTTGGTATCAGGCATTCTGGGAAGTCTGAACCTCTCAGGTACCTCAGCCAACGGGGAAAGAGAGAGGGACGTGGCTGGGAAATTCGGATAAAAAAGAGACTGCATCTTCTAAATGTTTGAGATACCCCAGGAGAATGGCCCATGACCTCTCCCTTTATTCAAATCAAGTAAAAGGACTCCTCTGTCTCCTTTTTAGACATAAACCTCTGGTGTTTGTAGACTAATTTTCCTGACAAGGCCAACAACAGACTGGAAAGAAAAAATCAGCATCAGCAACCTGTGAGATGGAAAACTTTTGGCTGTTTGAGATAAAAATGTTGACTAAAAATCTCTATGGAAAAGAACAACCTTTCTCACAAGGATTAGTGTAGAAAAAGTGATGCAGGTGTTGCAATAACAGCCGGTGCCCACAGCAAAGACAATTCCTTGTCTTGTGGGCTCCATAAACCACACTTGAATGTGGCGCTCATCTTGACTGTTCCTGAAGCACTTCTCTGCAAGAAGCATTGGAGAAGTGCATGGGGCAAGAATTCTGCAAGTGCCAGGTTCTTGTACAGCAGAAAAGTAGTAAAATCTGAAAGATTCTAGCAACCACAATAAATCCATCATTTATGGCTTGTAAATATTCAAGTGAATCTCAGTTGCTTCTGGGTGAAAATAAACACAAAGTAGGTTTCATAACAAAATTCCAGTTTGTCTGTTCCTGTTTGTGGGAGAAGATGATGTTACAAGCTGGCCAGCTCAAGAAGCCAAGGAAGATCTCCACTTTCCTGTCATATTTTCCTACTGACACAGGAATTAAGACCAAGAATTTGGTTAAATGGAGGGGTAAAACCAAAGGATGGATGAGGGTTTAACATCTTAGGACTTAATTTGCTAGAGTACAAACAGCTTTGCTGTGCATGTATCTTCTTGCTAAACCTCTTTGTTTTCAAACTCCCTTCCTCCATGGCAGAACTGAACAAGCTCTGTATGTCAGAGCTTCAAGTTACAAGCTGTGTGATGAGTTAACTGTAATGGATCCATTACCAGTCCGTGAGGATGCTGCCATGAGGAGCTCAGGTGGATTCTTGAGATGAAAAGCAATGTGCCGTTTGTCCCAGCTCCATGTGTCCTGTGTCAGCACTGGTTCCACGGGAGCACACTGAGTGTTCTTGTGCCATTTCTAAATGAAAATTGAACCTCCTAAATAGCCAGGCCAAAGTCACCAAACAGCAGTCACAAAAATTAATTTAGGCAGTTTGCTGGGTGTTGATCTAACAGCTACCACCTTCCCAAAGTCCAGGCTACACTAAACAAGGCTTTTTCATCTGTAAGCAGCCTTTCACTTTGTTGTGTTTGATGCACATGCAGAAGAACAAAAAAGCCGCTTGCTCTGTGGAAACATGAGCTGCAGCTGTGCAGTAAGTTGTGCTCAGTAGCTGACCTGCTGATCTAGTTTTGAGCCAGTTTTCGACAGAAGATACTACAATAAAATTTCACAGGAAAGCTATCAAGTATCCAAAATTGCAGTATTCTGTTATTTTCTACCCCCAATATTGCCAGCACACAGATTAAGGAAGAAAGGTATTTACCAACCAGCATAGAAGAAAAAAATTAAAATGGAAAAAGGATTTTTAAAGATATCATAGCAATGGCCACCAGTCATTTTCCAGCTTTGCAGGATTTCAGTTCGAAGTCAATCTAAACAAGCCAGCATATGTCTAGCAAGAAAGAAATCACAGGTCATGTCTGCTCCTAAACCCAAGTTTTGCTATCTCTAATATGGATAGTATTATTTTCCAGCTCTCAATAGATGCGTCATAATTCATAACGTCAAAATCTCATGCATAGAAATATTTCATAGATTACTAAGGCAGCTAGCTAGATGATAGATAGATAGATAGATAGATAGATAGATAGATAGATAGATAGAAAGATAGAAAGAAAAATGGATTGACAAGACAGATAGAGATATTTGAATGCACTTGCTTGTATAACTTTGTATAGAAATGGATGGAGAAGTGAGAGGTTATTCTTTTCCACACATGGAAAACCATCATTTTTCCAGGAGAATCAGCTTCCTTCCTCAGTGACCACCAGGCTACCTGAAGACCACCCCCAAGAAGGCCCTGTGATCCCCATGGTCTGTGCACACAGTACTTCAAGAAAGTAATGCCTGCAGCTTAATACTACAGTGGTGTTCAAGAGATTTATTCCCAACTTTGGTGACAAAATGAACAAACTGAAGCCAGTTACTGTAAAATGCCTGCACAAGCCCCACAACAAATCACAGCCTAAAGTAGCATGTCCCATAAGGTATCCCCCAAGCATGTCCCAGGTGGCTGCAGATCCTCCTTCAACCCTGGCTGCATTGCAGCCCCACCAAGTACCAAGAAGAAAAGGGCCTTACTGAGAGCAAGCAAACTTAACCCTCTGCCAGGACACAAATTTAGTGGGCAAAAAATTAAGAAAAACCCCACAGGATCAGCCACACTTACCAGTGAGAAGGGTTGGAACTCTCTGCCTCTCAATACTTCCCCAGCAGCTTTACAAAGGGAACTGGGATCTAAGCTGTGCCCTCCGAACCAGCAGAGCCATTTTCCCTTCAGGGTAAGAAGCCACAGCCTCAGTTATACCCCCAGGTGCCTCCTGTGCCCCAGAGAATGTCCTGGCTCACCCGGCCCGGCCCGGCCCGGCCCGAGCAGCCTGGACTGGCCTCAAGGGATGGGCTCTGCCTGCCTACTGTGCCCATAGGCCAGGCCCAAGGGCTTGCAAGAGGCTTCCTCCCAATTTTGTAAAACTTCAGCCAAGAGTGTCCCCTTTGCTGTGCTGAGAAGAGTAAAAAACCCTTTCAATTAAATCCCACTGCACACCTCATGGGAGATCCCTGCACACCTTCGGAGAGAGCCCAAATTAGCCCTGTGTGCCTCATGAGGTGCAGGCCCAGGTGATGCCACTGAAGGAAATGTGCCCTCACAGCCCAGGGATGCTCATGGGCTCCCCCAGCCCCTCAGGGCCCCACCACTGGTCATGGCAGCCCCTGCCTGGCTCCTGCCTGCCCACACCATGGGCAGCCCCTGCTGCTCCTGGACATGGAGCTCAGCCAGGGCTGGTGCTGTGTGGGCTTTGCTGGTGGTACCAGCAGAACACTGGGGTGACAGCTCCATCTCTTTATTAGAACAAAAAACATGGGCTAACCCCTGCTCTGGTGCACAGGGGCTGCCCAGTTTCAGTCCTGGCCAGGGACAGGGGCCAGGGGGTTCTGGGGAAGAGGGTCTCGCTTGGGAGGTGTGGGTCTTGGGATGTCCTCAAGACAGGGATGCAGCCACAGCACAGCAGATGGGGACAGATGTGAAGAGCAAGGATAATAGGTCAGCTTCTCAGAGACTAAAATCTTTGGCTGCTCTACTGAAGGTGCACAGGTGCTCCTATGGAGAGAGGAGGTGGCTGAGGCCCCCAGCTGCCACTGGCACGCAGGGACCCTCCTGCACAGCAGGGCCCAGAGCGGCCAAGGCTCCCCAGCACGGCTGGAGCTGCTGGCACAGCTTGGCCCAGCTGGACAGCTGCCCCTCAAGGCCCCGGCGAGCAGGGGATGGCTCTGGGCAGGGTCCCTGGCCAGGAGCGGGCCCCAGAGCACCTCTGCCTTTCAAGGGCAATCTCGTCCCCGCTCTTTCTCCTGCCCACCTTGTTTTGCCTCTGCCCGCTGCTCCTGGGGCTGCTCTTGGCCAGGCAGCCTCAGTGGGAGCCAGCACTGGCTGCAGCCCCAGCGGGCTCCCCAGGACAAGGCCCAGCAATTAAGAGGCCAATGAAAGGCCTGGGCAGCTGCAGAACTCTCAGCAGAGTTATTTGGGCAACCAAGAACTAGCCACAAGCCCACAGCAGCCTCACTGGGAATGTCTCCTGACTATGAGCAGCCTTTCAAGAAGCTGTTTGAGGCCGAGATCAACAAAACACTCACCCTTTTCTCTTCCAGCAATACCATCATATTCCGGCATAGCACATCATCAGGAAAAGTGCTCCACCAGCCACAATGGCCATTAACTTAATCAAACAATGTGTTCCCTGGTAGAAAACTCTTCTCAGGCTTTCCCAGATATTCTGAGCATGTGCTGTAGTGCCGGCTGCATCTGTGGGAGCAATGGGCAATGGGCAGCGTGAGCCCGTGCTGTGCTCCACTGCTGAGCTGACAGCACGCTGGATACATCCAGGACGTTCTCTGTTTCCCCCAGAGCTGGGGCCTGCAGGCACCTTGCCACCCCCTGGCACAAGACTGCTCAAGCCCCTGAGCTTACATGGCATCATTTCTCTGTGCTGTGCTGGTCTTCTCCAGGCAATACTTGTCAAAGACATGGATAAAGATCAGGAAAATGCCCAGGGTTTTGGAAATGCTCCAGGACCACCCCTCTTCCAAATAGCCCCTAAACCTGATTGACCCTGAGACAGGAAAATTTCAGGGGATCTCAGGGTGTGCATGGCCCATGCCGCACTTTGGGCTCCCTGGCAGCTGATGCCAAATGCCTTCCTGCAGAGGCTAGGGGGAAGCTGCAGCCAGGCCAGGCTGAGAAACAGCCCTGCAGGCCATAAAAGCAGCAGCAGGGCAGCGAGGCTGCCATGGATCCCTTCCTGCAGTGCCGGGCTTGGCCTGTCCAGATGTGCACAGAAATCCCTTGGCTGTTGAGTCTCAGGAGAAGGCTGAGGGACATGGACCCACCATGGCGTCCCTCCAGATCATTCAGGATTATGTCCAGATATTTGAGTTCCTCCACTGCTACATTACTATCTCCTATAGGTTTGTTCTTCCCTCTCAGAGGACCTTAATATAAAGTATTTCCATTTCCCAGGAATGGACCCCACAGAACCAGTGCTCAGCTTGTGGGGTCAGCAGGGATGCACCACACACCCCAGTGATGGGAGCCAGGTTTGCTTGCAGCATCCATCCCACTAGCTGGGAAAGTCCTTGCTGCAGACACACCTGTAACTCAACAGCCACAGAAGCTTCTGTCATCTCTGCTGATCTGCACAGGCAGCACTGAGCCACAGGAGCTGTGATGGGATCACGCAGGGTGAGGGCACACACGTACGTGGCTCTGTCCTGGCACCTGCAGTGATGCAGCCCTGGCCGAGCCTTGGGCTCTGAGCTGGCAGCTCAGGGGGAAAGGCCTTGACCTACCCTCATAATCTTCCTCATCATCAGGCTCAGTAACTGATATGGATCGGGAATCCAGATCATCCTCATCATCAGGTTCATCTGCAAAGAAAGGACAGAACAGCTCCCATGACACTGCTGAAGATTCTCCTTCAGGCTGGAGTGGCAGTGAATGCACCTGGGTGACTGGTGCCCTCCAAGGCACTCCCTCACATCTTCCTTCCACTCAGGAGTAGGAGCAGGGGGACCACGTGCCTGCAGTGGGCCCACACTGGCATGGAAGGAGCCCCCTGCATGGAAGTCAGGAGAGAAAGGACTCCCTGGAACTGCCAGCAGCTCTGAACTGAGCCCCAGGCAGGGCCAGGGCCCAGCAGCGGCAGCTGGAGCAGCTCAGGCTCCCTGGGGCCGGCAAAAGAGCCGCGAAAGGCACAGCCCGGGGGCACAGCCCTGGGCCTGGTCCCTTCCCTCTCTGCTCTTCTCCATGGCTTCACAGAGCACACAGAAGGAGACACTGGCATTGCACATGGGAAGATTGACAGCTAAATGCTCCTTCCTCCCACTGACAGCAATGCTGTGGGATCACTTAGGGCTCCAGAAGGGAGCAGGGCGAGGTTTCCAGAATCCATCAGCCTTCAGACTCTTAAGGGAAATGGCACATGAGTGAGCTTGTGCTACCTTGACACTGATTATTCTGTGCAGAAAGGGGCATTGAGAATTTGCCTCCAGCACCTGGCAAGGTCTTCAAACCACCATCTACCAGCACTTCCAGATACTCCATGTCACAATCCCAATCTAGAAGGGAGCACAGATCAGAAGCATTCTATGTTGTGCTGGGATCTCCTTCTGCCTTAGGGAACTGGGCACTGCAAGGGGGTCAGGGAAGGCCATGGGAGCCAGATGTCAGTGGACATGGGCAAAGCTGCAGAGGGGCCTGGAGAGCTCTGGGCTGGCTCTGGTCACTCTCAACACCCTTTCCATGCCCTGTGCAACATCCCTGAAGAGCAGGCACAGCCAAGCAGCAGACATGGCAGCTCAAGCCTCAGCAGGGCTCAGGCCCAGAGGCACAGCAATTATCTCCTGTGACCGTGCCTGGCATGGCCTCCCTTCCTGCAGCAGAGGCTGCCCATGAGTCACTGCTTCCTCCGGGAAACACTGCTTTCAGCACAGCCTTTTGGTTCATCTCTGGAGAAAAGAAAAGGAACAGGTGGATCAGATGGAACCATTCCCCATAGGGGAGGTGGCATGTTCAAGGGGAAATGTTTGTCAAAGTCATAGATAAGGATCAGGAGAAAGGCCAGGTTATTTGGGTTGGCCAGGGCCCACCCTCCTCCAAACGGCCTCTACAACTGATTGACCCTGAGACTGGGAAATTTCAGGGGATCTCAGGGTGTGCATGCTGCACTTTGGGCTCCCTGACAGCTGATGCTAAATGCCTTCCTGCAGAGGCTGGGGAGAAGGTGCAGCCAGGCCAGGCTGGGAAACAGCCCTGCAGGCCATGAAAGCAGCAGTGGGGCAGTGAGTCTGCCATGGATCCCTTCCTGCTGTGCTGGGCACAGTGTGTCCAGATGTGCAGAGAAAGCCCCTGGCTGCTGAGTCTCAGGAGAAGGCTGAGGGACATGGACACACCACGGCGTCTCTCCAGTTCACTCAGCATCCCGCCTTCTGTAGGTTTGTTCCTTCCTCTAAGAGGACCTTATCAGAAAGCATTTCCATTTCAGATGAATGGATCCCACAGAACCAGTGCTCAGCCTGTGGGATCAGCAGGGACACACCACTCACCCCTGTGATGGGAGCCAGGCTTTGCGTGCAGCAACCAGCCCAGGAGCTGGGAAAGTCCTCGCTGCAGACACACCTGTAATTCAACAGCCACACAAGCTTCTGCCACCTGGTTCCTGCCAGGTTGTCAATGATTATTCCTTGTTGGGACAGTGAGAAGATACCTGCATGAGGCTCCAGAGGCAGAAAATCTTCATGAAGCCAAGCTGCTGGAGAAGCCTTCCTACCACCCTCATCTGGAAGGGAGCACAGATCAGAACCAATCTATGTTGCACTGGGCTCCCCTTCTGCCTTAGGGAACTGGGCACTGCAAGGGGGTCGGGTAAGGCTGTGGAAGCCAGATGTCAATGGGCATGGCCAAAGCTGCAGAGGGGCCTGGAGAGCTCTGTGCTGGCTCTGGTCACTCTCCATCCTCTTTGCAGGCCCTGTGCAACATCCCTGGAGGGGCAGCAGAACCAGCCCAGGGCCCTGGGGACTCTCCCCCACCCATAGAGGAAACTCTCCCTAAAGCCCTAGAGAAAACCATTCCCAATTCTTCCCAGGAAGAAAGAAGCACTGTCCCTGGAAAGGGGAGCCAGGCCACCAGCTCACCTGCTCGCCGTGCTCGCCATGGAGCAGCCTGGGCAGCCCTGTCAGGCAGGGCTACTGCCAAGAGGAGCAGAAGGAGGAGGCACAGAGCAAAGGCCATGGTGCCATGCCCACAGCCAGTCCCACAGCTCTTGCTGCCACCGCTGTCCTGACACTGCTGTCCCAATGTCAGCACCGCTGCTGCCGCCGCCACTGCTGCCGCCGCCACTGCTGCCTCAACAGTCGTGGTCAAGGACTGACTGCTCGGTCCTTGTGGTGCTGTACAACCATGGGGCTCTGGGACCTCTGTGACCTCAGAGCTTGCTGTGACCTCAGCCTGCTGTCACCCCAGAGCCTTCTGTGACCTCATGGCCAGGGTGGAATTGTGTGGGGAGTGGGATCTGCCTTCTTCAGTAGGGAGCTCATCCTGCCCAGCAGCTCTGTCCAAGGGCTATGACACAGTCCCAGCCCAGCTGATCTCACAGGCTGGGGGATGAAGGGATGGAGAGCAGCCCTGCCGAGAAGGACTTGTGGCTGCTGCAAGGTGAGAGGCTGGACATGAGCCAGCCATGTGCATCCAAAGAAGGGTGCCCAGCAGCTTGATGGAGGTGATTGCATGACCCCTCTACTCTGGTGCGAGCCCACCTGGAGTACTGCATCCACCTCTGGGTGCTCAGCACAGGAAGGACATGGTCCTGTTGGAGCTAGTCCAGAGGATGGACAAAATGCTCTGAGGGCTGGAGCCCCTCTGCTTTGGAGACAGGCTGGGATAACTGGGGGTGTTCAGCCTGGAAGAGAGAAGGCTCCACAGAGACCTGATTGCTACCTTTCAGTACTTTAAGGGGGCTTGTAAAAAAGACGGGACAGAATTTTTAGTAGGGCCTGTTGTGACAAGACTGAGGGGGAATGTTTTCAATCTAAAAGATGGTAGATTCAGACTAGACATAAGTAAGATGTTTTTTACACTGGGTTTTGAAACCCTGGCACAGATTACCCTGAGAGGTGGACATCCATCCCTGCTGACATTCAGGCTCATGCTCTGAGCAACCTGATCTAAAGGTGTCCCTGCTCACTGCAGGGCATTGGACTAGATGGCCTTTAAATGTCCCTTCCAAGCCAAGCCATTCTGTGCTCCTGTGCACCAGCAAAGCAGTGCTGGAATAATGCTGGGGTGATGATGCTGGCACCTGTGTTTTGGTAGTTGTGCCATTTAGCTGTTGGCCAAGATAGGATGAACTGCAAAGTGAAGTCTGCAAAGAACAGTGTGCTCAAGGAGAAACAGGAGAGGAACATGGCTTCCAGTTCAGATAAATGCCAGCATTTTGTTGCCCATTCCTTGTTAAGAAATAAAGGAATGTCCTGAAGGTCCCTTCAGTGTGGGTGCACTATTGGCTGTATCAGTACTTGTGTTCTGTAAAACAGATAAGTTGTTACAGCTTCTAGCCCCATTTATCACTGGATAAAACCCAAATACTGCATTGCTCCATGTCTACTTTCTTCCAAGTAAAGGCAGATTTTGTTCATTATTCAGTGGGACATATTCATCTGTTGACAAGCAAATTCTTCTTACCATTCACACAACATTGATTTGCTCTAATCAGATTGTAATTAAGATCTACCACTCGTTGTAATTAAGACTGATGGATTGTGAGGCAAAGTGTTGCATAATTTTCCCTGGAGAAAGTTTTTCTCTAATTAAATGACATTTGAAGACAGGGGCAGCCTACCATACTTCTGCCATTAGTCTCCCACTCTGTCCTTTTCTCTCACCCAAGGGGAGGATTGAGGTCTGCAGGTCTCATCTGTGCACTGAAAGAGTTAATATCTCACCCAGACCTGCAGATGCTCATGATGGTTTCTGTTGGGCAGTGGCCAAAGCAGTCACGGTGATGGATTTCAGGCCATGCTGGGGCTGTGCCAAGATCTCAGGGGGCCCAGCCAGAACAGTTGTGGCTGTTCTGCCCACATGGCTGGTCCCAGGCCCCTGCTTCCTTCAATTCCAGCTGCGGGCCGATGGCTTCACCTCCCTGTGCCCGGCAGCCGCTGGGGCCGCGCAGGATGTGGTGAAGGGAGCCTGGCCCAGCCCAGAGCCGCTCCCGGGGCCTGGCGGAGCCCGGCCCGGTGCAGGCCAGGCTGGAGCAGGGCCGGCCTGACCAGCACCCAGTTAACTCTTCACAGCTGGAAGCGAGAGAGAGCATTCCTGGGATTGCCTGTCTTTAAAATGTGGATTTCACAGAGGCAGACCCAGCTTCAAAATGCTTTAATAGCTTGTCAATTCTCAGAGCCAGACAGCTATTGTTTTTGCTAAACACAGAGGAAGCTCTTAGCAGCCCCCTCCTAGAAAAATCATTTCTATGGGTGACTTCTTCTCTCTTCAACAAATATCAACTAATACAAAAAGAGCACAGACACTCAGGGTGAAACAGGAAGCAATTTTGAAGCAATTGTTTTAAAGCAAAATCAGTTATTGCACAGAGATTGATGTCACTCCCCCAGACCACTGGAGAGGGACAGTGACTCTGCCACCTCCCCCCTGGCCAGCCCATTCCAATTCCCAATCAGCTTTTCTGGGAAGAACTCCTTCCTATTTATTGTCCAGCCTAAACCTGCCCTGGTGCAGCCTGAGGCTGTGTCTCCTTGTCCTGCCCTCCAGTAAATCCACACTCGCAGCCAGCTTGGTGTCATCTGCAATTTGTGAGTGCTGGACTCGACCCCTCAGCCAGATCCTCAGTGAAGATATTAAACAGGACTGGGCCCAGCATAGATCCTTGGGGACACCACCAGGGACTGGACACCAGCTGGATGCAGCACCATCCCCACCACTCTCTGGGCCCGGCCTCCAGCCAGTTCTGAAGCCAGAAAAGAGAGCTCCTGTCCAAGCCGTGGGCTGCAGCTTTTCCAGGGAATGCTGTGGCTCTCCGTGTCCAAGGCCTTGCTGAAGTCCAGCTTGACACATCCAGAGCCTTTCCCGCACTCACCAGGCAGGGTCAGCTGGTTATAAAAGGAGATCAGGTTGGTCAGGCAGGACCTGCTCCTCCTAAACCCACGCTGGCTGGGTCTGACCCCTGGGCCATCCTGGAGGTGCCATGTGATGGCACTCAAGGGGATCTGTTCCAAAACCTCACCAGGCACTGAGCTCAGGCTGACAGGCCCAGAGTTCCCCAGAGCCTCCTACCAGCCCTTCTTGGGGATGGGCTCACACTGGCACCTCCAGTCCTCTTGGACCTCCTCAGTGAGCCAGGACTGATGAGGAGAAATGATGGAGAGCAGCTTGGGGAGCTCATCCACCAGCTCCCTCATCCCCCTAGCATGGATCCCATCTGATCCCATCCACCTGTGAGCATCTGAGTGGCTCAGCACTCAGCAGTCTCTGACTGCTTCCTCCTGAATTACAGGGGGCTGTTCTGCTCCCTGTCCTCATCTACCAGCTCAGGAGAACACCTGTCCTAAGGAAAACCTGTCTTGATGTTGAAAATGGAGGAAAAGGAACTGTTGAGTACCTCAGCCTTTTCCTCATTTTTGGTAATCATATCCCCCCCAATAAGGTATGGAGGTTGTCCGTAGCCTTTCTTTTGCCATTTGTGGTTAGATAGAGGGAAACTGACCAGAAGATCTCGCGATGTACAGGAAGGTAGAGCCCCTTCCTCTCCAAGTTCGCTAACCAATAGCAATGTAGTAGTGACGCAAGCATACCATGGTTATATAAAGTCGCACAAACAGGAAATAAACGCTTTTCACCATCCACCACATTGGTGTGCGTGTGTGAATAGCCCGACAGGCCTGTACATTTTGCCATCGTGTCTTTCTCGAACTGGGTTGCCTTGCCTCCGCCGAGGCAACATAGTGGTGCCGAAACCCGGGACCACTCCCCAGCACACGGGTACGAGTGGCCGGGATATCGGGAGACTCGCCGGACGCTGAAAGACAGCCAGAGCGGCAGGACCGACTTTGGCGGGGAGGACGCTCCCATACCGCCGGGATGGAAGCTCTCGGCAAGGCAGTTTCACAACTGCAGAAGCAGTGGGGGATTGATTGTAAAGCAAAAGATTTTGAATGCGCGGTTGCGAGATTATTAAAATTAGATGCCATCGATTGTCTCGTAGACATTCTTCACCCAGAGTGTTGGGACAGATGCACTAAGGTGCTTGCAGAAGATGTATTGTGCTTTAAATCCAGCAAGTGTCTTAAGAGCTGGGGGAGGGTTATAAAAGCATTGCGAAAGGCGCTCCAAGAGCAAGAAACTTGGAAGGCAGCCCAATGCTGTCTAAAGGTTACACCACGAGTGGGGGTTGGAGCAGCTACTCAGACCACATTTATTGACTGCCCCACTAATTCTAACTGGCGATCCAGTAACAATGACAGCCCCGAGTCGTCGTCCCGATCTCTCAAGTCCTACCCCTGGTTTGGCCGTAGAACATAATCAACAGTCAAAAAGTACCGATGCCGCAGAACCTCAAAGTGCGCTTAATACCGCAGGCCCTAAAGATATTTGGGAAAGACCCCCACCATACGCGCCGCAAAATGGCACCGGAGAAAGGACCGAGGGGCAGGGTGAAGAGTGCATAACATGCACAGACATACGCGATCGGGAGTTTAAGGGGAAGTGGGAGGATACAGACGGCAAAGGAGAGGAGAGCCCATGGTCCAATCAGGGAGCGCGCCCTAAAACATTCCCTTATAAAGAAAAGAACCCGCTGGAAGGAAGGCGGAGAAAAGGAGGGGAGAAACCCGCCCATGGGAAAGGGAGAGGGCGGAGTCCCACCAAAAGGTATCATAGTCCGGAAGCCCACTGCCATTCAACTTCTGCCTCTGATTCAAAAGGGGACTGGGGCCACCGATGGCGCGCATGGGAAGTAGAGTGGTATACATTCAGATGTACATCTAGCTCAGACTCTGACTCAGACTCAGACTTCGAAAATATGCAAATAAGCTTTGGTAAACCGAAAAG
Source organism: Pseudopodoces humilis (assembly GCF_000331425.1). Next base: position 6,063 of record NW_005088115.1, on the reverse strand, counting down.
ATCTATAGCCCCATATCTGCAAGAATCCATGCCGCTTACAGACTGGAAAGAGATTCAAATGGCGTGTGCTGAATGGGCTTCTCCTGCAGTACTAGCATTCCCAGTAAGTGAAGCGAATGACCAAAAGACCTATTCCCCAGTTAACCCCAAGGATGTACAAGCAATTGTTAAAGCAATTGCTGAAAAAGGAATAAACTCTGCTATGGTTTCTACCTTAATTGATGGTGTCTTTGGTAACAACGACATGCTACCTTTTGATATTAAGCAAACATGCAGAATGATCTTTGATGGCACGGGGATGATAGTGTTTAAACAAGAGTGGGAGGACAATTGCTTAAATGAGCTAGCAAAAGTAGCTGGGGACAACCATCCGCTACAGGGATCCAGCTTACAACGACTGACAGGCAAAGATCCAACAATGATCACACCTCAAGCTCAGGCCCAAAACATGAGAGCCCCAGAAGTTGCAGTCACAACCTGTGCAGCCAGAGAGGCTATTTGTACTGTCTGCAGAGTAGTTGCCAAACCTGCCCCGTGGTCTACCATAAGGCAAAGCGAGAGTGAAAGCTTTACTCAATTTGTAGACCAGCTCCAAGCTGCCGTAGATTCTTCCAACCTGTCGGCAGAGGCCAAAGGCCCAGTTGTCGCTGACTGCCTGCGCCAACAATGTAACTTAGCCACCAAAGAAATTTTGCACTCGGTGCCACCTAACTCAAGTGTTGCGGCGATGATTAAGCATGTAACAAGAGAAGAACACCTAACTCCAATCCACGCTGCAGTGAGCGCTGCTGTGGCAGAGGTCATGACTGTTCAGAACCGCCACGACCGTAACCGGCCAACCTCTGACCCCCCACCCCAAAGTAAACCAAGAGGACCGTGTTGGGGCTGCGGCAAAAAGGGACACATTGCCAGAGAATGTAGATTTAAGAAGGGAAACGGGCAGGGGAGGGGACCAATGGGCTGCGTGAGGCCCCCTCCCAGTTGGAACATCCGGTGGCCCACCTATGCGAAACCCAAATGGAGCGAACACCTTCCAAACCCGTTGCCTCCCTGAGAGGCAACCAACTTTATGGCCCAGCCAATGCCCCCGCAAGAATCAACTATGCCCATGGGACAACAAGGCAACGCGGGGAGCGAAACCCTTGGGTGGCCCTGGCAGTGGAATGCAACAGCCCGCCAGTAGTATGGGGAATCTGCCAACAGCTCATTTGCCGTTCCATGATAGGCCCCTGGAAAAACTCATCGAGCCACGTCACTATCAGCGTCCCTTTCTTAATAGACACAGGCGCCGATGTAACTGTTATCCCACAAACGTATTGGCCTCCAAGCTGGAAGGTAGAAGAAGCTCCAACCATAGGTGGAGTTGGAGGAGTCTCAGTCGCCAAAAGGAGCGTAGAACTCATAGCAATAACCTTGCATACTGAAGAAGGCCCTGAAAAGACTGTAGACCTTTATGTTTATGTCCTATAAAACGTCCCACCTCTATTAGGATGGGATGCCCTATCCCAGCTAAGAGTCAGGGTGACAAATTTACCCTAAGGGCCACTGCAGCATACCCACCACCCCCAATCAAGTTAACCTGGAAGTCATCGGACCCAGTGTGGGTTGAGCAGTGGCCCATCCCTGAGCCTTGAATGTCAATTCTTTTACAGTTACTCCAGCGAGAATTAGAAAGAGGACACATCGAACCATCTACCTCTCCATGGAACACAACAGTGTTCGTAATACCTAAATGCAGTGGCGAAGGCTTTTGTCTGCTCCACGACCTGCGCGCTGTCAACAAAAAAAATTCAACCCATGGGTCCGGTACAAACTCGGCTACCTGCTAACTCTTTTGTCCCAACAGATCAACCGTGTGCAGTACTTGATATTAAAGACTGCTTCTTTTCCATTCCCCTACATGGCCAAGACAAAGAGCAATTTGCCTTTTCTGTAGTATTCCCTAACGGTCAACAGCCTAATTTGCGCTTCCACTGGACAGTCCTTCCCCAGGGGATGGCCAACTCTCCTACCATATGCCAAATCATTGTAAGTCAAGCCCTAGCGCCTATTCGATCCACAAACCCGGAAGCCACTATCATCCAATATATGGACGACATCCTTGTTGCAGCACCGACGCCGGACCGTGTAGACAATCTTGTGTTAGCCATTTCCGAAGTTTTAAAGACCAACGGCTTTGAAACAGCAGAGGCAAAAATAAAGAAAGGTCCTTCTGTCACATTCCTAGGCGTAAAAATCACCAGCTCCTATGTGACACCCCCAACAGTCAAGATTCGCCGCGATCTCAAGACGCTGCACAACGCACAACAGCTAGTAGGATCCTTGCAATGGCTACGCAATGTCGTCCTCATCCCACCAGAAGTCATGTCTCCATTGTACACACTCCTTCAAGGCAAGCATCCATGGGAGCGCAAGACCCTCTCAAACGAAGTTATGCGCTCGCTCGATTTCATCGAACAACAGTTGTCCACAACAGTTCTTTCTAGATGGAACCCAAGTCTATCTTTAGACCTATACGTACATTTTACCAGAGAGGGGGGAGTAGGAGCATTGGCACAAGGACCTCCTGATAAAGCGCAACCGGTACAATGGGTAACTTGGAAGAGCTTCACACGCGTTTACCCCGGGAGTGGAATGCCTCGAAAACCTCATCATGAAGGGCAGAAAGCTTGCCCTGAGCCACCAAGGTTTCAAGCCTGCAAAAATATATTTGCCCTTCCGGACGCAGATCCCGACATCGTCGGTAGCAATCTCAGAACATCTTGCTCTGGCCCTTTTTGGATTTGGAGGAGAGCTCTGCTACGCCGCGAAACCTCCGTGGTCTCAGCTGCTAGCGATAGCAGACATCAACCTCTCACAAAAGGTCATGGACCGACCGCTCCCTGGGCCAACTGTTTTCACGGACGCATCCTCAACCACTTCTACCGCAGCCGTGGTGTGGCAGACACAAGAACGATGGCAATGTGTGAAAATGACAGCCAAGTCGCTGTCTGTCCAACTTCTAGAAGCCTCCGCTGTGGTGTTGGCATGTGGGTTGTTCCAATCAGAGCACCTTAACATCGTAACAGACTCCATGTTCGTTGCCAGGCTCTGTCAAGTGATGTCTGGACCAGGCATTTCAACATCCTCTGCTGCTGCAATGATAGAAGAAGCACTTTCCTCACGTCAAGGCACTGTATCTGTGATACACGTCAACAGCCACAACCCCGTTAAGGGATTTTTTCAAAACGGCAATGACAAGGCCAATGCTGCAGCAAAGGGGCTTTGGACTTTACAAGACGCACGGCAACTGCATGAGTCACTCCATGTTGGAGCCAAAGCACCTGTCAAAAAATGCAATATCTCAATAGCAGATGCCAGGCACATAGTGGCCACTTGTCCCCACTGTCAGAAAGTGCTCTTGTGGTCCAGTGGGATCAACCCTAGAGGCCTCAAGGCCTCCGAGATTTGGCAAACAGACTTTACCCTCTGCCAAATATTAAAACCTCGAGCTTGGCTCGCTGTAACAGTTGACACATACAGCGGCATGATCGTTGCGACCCAACACACGAAGACGAATTCTAAGGCGACGATTCAACACTGGTTAACAGCTATGGCATGGCTCAGCATTCCAAATAAAATCAAAACAGACAATGGCACAAACTTTATTTCCAAGTCAACCCAAGAGTTTGCTACTAAGTGGAACATTACCCTAAAGCAGGGCATTCCATACAATAGTATGGGACAAGCCATCGTGGAAAGAGCAAACCAAACTTTAAAATCTAAGTTAGAAACCTTAGCCAAAGCAGAAGGGTTTATCAATAACATCCCTCCGCCAGAACAGCCATGTCTGCTAGCCACCGCCATGCTAGCGCTGAACCAATTTCCCAGGGGAGATCAAGCACGGGCCCCTTCTCAAAAGCACTGGGCCACTGAAGCACTGAAAGAAGGTCCACCAGTTAATATTAAGAATGAATTGAGAAATTGGGAACCACGATGGAAATTAGTCCTAACAGGTCAGGGGTATGCAGCAGTAGAAAAAGACAACATTATTAAATGGTGTCCTTTAAAATCAATAAAGCCTGTATTGCAAAACTTAACTAATGAAACCTCGGAGTTTCTTTTGACAGGTCTGCCGCTGTAATCCTCCTCGTCGACCTCGCTTCTTGCCCTCAACATGGACACTGACAATTTTACAACATCTGTGCTTTTGTGTTTTCCTGTTTCTAAACCTGTCTCACATCGGACAAGGAGAACCGGATGCGCATCCCTACCGACCATGTGCCTGGACACTTCGTAATCCCATAGACGGTAGAGTAATTGCACAAACTGTGTCTAACGCTCCTAGTTTCATTGTTCACATTAGTGAGATATTTAACTCTGATAGAATAGGAATTGATCCTAATCAGGGAAAACCTTTTGCTTACGTTAATTGGGAAACATACTGGTGCCCCAGTGTCAACCCCAGTAAAAGCTACTGCACCTACCCCGGGTATGGGTTTTGTGGGTATTGGGGCTGTGAAACCATCGTTACCAGTAACCAGAGGGCACCAGAAAAAAGAGACAGTTTTCTAGATGTGAGTTTTTGGCCCAAAGACTGCAAGCGGCCCATATTTGGTAAGAGCAGAATGATCGCTGTTAAAGGAAGCTGCTCCCACCTAAATGTAACAGTCCTGCAACCTCAAGCTGGTCGCTAGGACGAAAGTGGTATTTCTCCATAGCTGGGATGTAGACCCAAACATGATCGTTCAAATTATCAGAACTTCACCACCGCACCATACTGCTCTCGGGCCCAACCGAGTTGTAGCCCAACAATACAATCGTATAAATAGCAGTCCCACGCCTAGCTTCACTAGTGTTACACCAGCATTTCATAGTGCGCTTGAACTACCTTCTCACACTCTTTTTCACCGTATTCTAAATGCCGCGTTTTTGTCATTGAATGCAACAAAGCCAGACCTTACCCATTCTTGTTGGCTTTGCGACGACGCCAACCCGCCCTTTTATGAAGGGGTAGCCCTTAACGCCATGTTCAGCTATATTGGAGTGAAAAAATGCTCGCTCGCGGTGAGAGACTTCTCCTGGGTCAAGCTATTCAAGTATAAGCAATTTATTGTAAGGGTAAAGAGAGGGGAGACCCGTGTCCGCCACCAGCCTCGGCGTCCACGTGGTCAGGGGGAGGAGAGAGAGCCCACAGAGCAGGAGAGGAGAGGTTGGAAAGGGGAGGGAAGGAGTAAGAGAAGCAGAGGGAAAGAGGGAAAAACCAGAGGGAGAGAGCAGGGAAAACTAGAGGGGTAGGAGCAGGGAGAGGGGGCTGAGAGTTAAGAGTGGGGGAGAGGGGTAAAGGGGTAAGAGGTAAGGGAGAGGGATTCAGAGGTAGGAGTGAAAAGGTAAGAGAGCTAAGAGGTCAGAGTTAAGAGATAAGAGTTAAGAGGTAAGAGCTAAGAGAGCGAAGTTCTTGTTACAATCCAATATATCTTTTTCTATCATGAATATTCTAATTCTTAGTAACCAATCACCATGAGACACACCCACTAAAAAATTTACATCCAGCCTATGCGCTTCCCTATATTAACATACAGTGTTGCATTTTAGATTCTACAAAACTTTACAAGTTCTTTCCTTGCTTCTTGACCTTTGGACTTTGTTTCATCAGAAGGACATTGTTTTATCAACAGGGATTCTCCTCTAGCTGGCTAGGCTATTGTTCTTTGGTTAACCAGTACTCAGTATCCTAGGACTCAAAGCAGGCTTTCATTTCTACTTTGATTCCAGCGTTCATATTTTCAGAATCTAGTGCCAAACAATCACATTCATAAGGTTTCCCTGTTTCATCCTCCCCAACATCTCCCCTGTCTCGATGAACTATTTAAGATAATAGAAACTGTCTTGTTAGTTTTTGCACACACTGAAGTATAATGGGTACTGCTGCTAAGACTACAATTAACACTTATTAAAACAATTAAGCTTATTTTACAGAGTTCTCTTAGCCAAGGTGCAAGGCTTAAACCTTTAAACAAATTGTCCAGCTTCTCTAACTTTTGAAGGTCAGATTTGTGATAAATGAACTTGTAAAAATTCGTA
>NW_005088114.1:644-19574 GCF_000331425.1 Pseudopodoces humilis | reverse complement strand
TTGGCAGCTACGTTTCTCTTGTAGTCGGAAAGCTTCGCACGCGTGCTGCCTGCTAAGCACCTGGCTTATTCTCTTTTCCTTGCAGCGCTCGCGCTTCCCAGCGCCTGGACGCCGAGCGGCATCTTCCCGCACACATGGTTCATTGGCCGGTTGCCAAGAGCGCCGGATAGCAGCTTCCGCCAAAAGAGGCTCCCCTCTTTCCGTTACTTTCTCCGAGTTCCGGAGTCCCGGCTGCTGCCTTGCTCGCTCTTTATGCAATCGGAAAGCTTTGCCACTGCGGCTGGCGAGGAGAACAGGTGCCACGACGACACATATGCGTGCAGCTTTCTCCTGCCAATTCGGCAAACACGGATTTGCAGCACTCTCTTCCACCCTTGCTGTGGCAGGCTTCGGCGCTGCGCAAGCCATTGTTCTGCATCTCGAGCTCTAAGGGAAAGCGCAAGAGTTGCTGCAGAAAGCAGCAAAAGTGGGAGGTCTCAGCACGAGGAAGCCGTGCGTGCACTTCTTCCCGACAACAAACAGCTCATTGTCTCTTCAGCAAGCGGGCGAGCGGCAGCTACGTTCGTCTTGCAGCCGGAAAGCTTCGCGCGCGAGCTGCCTGATCAGCACCTGGCTATTCTCCTTTCCTTGCAGCGGACATTTCCCTGCATATCGGGGTCTAAGGGAGAGCAGAAGAGATCCCTCAGAGAGCAGCAGCAGCGGCAGGTCGCAGCACGGGGAAGCCGTGCGTGCACTTCTTCCCGACAACAAACAGCTCAGTGTCTCTTCAGCAAGCGGGCGAGGGGCAGCTACGTTCCTCTTGCAGTCGGAAAGGTTCGAGCGCCAGATGCCTCTTAAGCACCTGGCTTAGTCGCTTTTCCTCGCAGCGGACATTTCTTTGTATCTCGGGTCTAATGGAAAGCGCAAGAGATGCCGCAGAGAGGAGCAACAGCGGCAGGTCTCAGCACGAGGATGCCGCGCGTGCACTTTTTCCCGACAACAAACAGCTCAGTGTCTCTTCAGGCAAATGGGCGAGCGGCAGCTACGTTCGTCTTGCAGTCGGAAAGCTTTGAGCGCAAGCTGCCTGCTCAGCACCTGGCTTAGTTGCTTTTCCTTGCAGCGGACATTTCTTTGCATCTCAGGTATAAAGGAAAGCGAAAGAAATGCCATAGAAAGCAGGAACAGGGGCAGGTCGCAGCACGAGGAAGCTGTGCGTGCACTTCTTCCCGACAACAAACAGTTCAGCGTATCTTTAGCAAGCGAGCAAGCGGCAGCTACGTTCCTCTTGCAGTCTGAAAGCTTCGCACGGGAGCTGCCTGCTAAGCACCTGGCTTATTCTCCTTTCCTTGCAGCGCTCGTGCTTCCCAGCTCCCGGACGCCGAGCGGCATCTTCCCGCACACATGGTTCATTGGCCGGTTGCCAAGAGCGCCGGATAGCAGCACTGCCAAAAGAGGCTCGCCTCTTGCCGTTACTTTCTCCGAGTTCCGGAGTCCCGGCTGCTACTTTTCTCGCTTTTTACGCAAGCGGAAATCTTTGCCACTGCGGCTGGCGAGGAGAACAGGTGCCACGACAACACATATGCGTGCAGCTTTCCCCTGCCACTTCGGCAAACACGGATTTGCAGCACTCTCTTCCACCCTTGCTGTGGCAGGCTTCGGCGCTGTGCAGGCCATTTCTCTGCATCTCAGAGTCTAAGGGAAAGCGCAAGAGTTCCCGCAGAGAGCAGCAACAGCGGCAGGTCTCAGCACGAAGTAGCCGTGCGTGCACTTCTTCCCGACAACAAACAGCTCAGCGTCTCTTCAGCAAGCGGACGAGCGGCAGCTACGTTCCTCTTGCAGTCGGAAAGCTTCGAGCGCGAGCTGCCTGCTTAAGCACCTGGCTTATTCGCTTTTCCTTGCAGCGGCCATTTCTTTGCATCTCGGGTCTAAAGGAAATCGCAAGAAATGCCGCAGAGAGCAGCAACAGCGGCACATCGCAGCTGGAGGAAGCCGTGCGTGCACTTCTTCCCGACAATAAACAGCTCAGTGTCTCTTCAGCAAGCGGGCACTTGGCAGCTACGTTCCTCTTGCAGTCGGAAAGCTTCGCACGCGAGCTGCCTGCTAACCACCTGGCTTATTCTCCTTTCCTTGCAGCGCTCGTACTTCCCAGCGCCCGGACACCGAGCGGCATCTTCCCACACACATGGTTCATTGGCCTGTTGCCAAGAGTGCCGGATAGCAGCTTCTGCCAAAAGAGGCTCGCCTCTTGCCGTTACTTTCTCTGAGTTCCGAAGTCCCGGCTGCTGCCTTTCTCTCTCATAACACAAGCGGAAAGCTTTGCCACTGCGGCTGGCGAGGAGAACGGGTGCCACGACAACACATATGCGTGCAGCTTTCCCCTGCCACTTCGGCAAACACGGATTTGCAGCACTCTCTTCCACCCTTGCTGTGGCAGGCTTCGGCGCTGTGCAGGCCATTGCTCTGCATCTTGGGTCTAAAGGAAAGCGCAAGATTTGCCGCAGATAGCCGCATTAGCGGCAGGTCGCAGCACGAGGAAGCCGTGCGTGCACTTCTTCCCGAAAACAAACAGCTCAGTGTATCTTCAGCAAGCGGACGAGCGGCAGCTACGTTCGTCTTGCAGTTGGAAAGGTTTGCGCGCGAGATGCCTGCTCAGCACCTGGCTTATTCTCCTTTCCTTGCAGCGCTCGTGCTTCCCAGCTCCAGGAAGCCGAGCGGCATCTTCCCGCACACATGGTTGGTTGGCAGGTTTTCAGGAGCGCCGGATAGCAGCTTCTGCCAAAAGAGGCTCGCCTCTTGCCGTTACTTTCTCCGAGTTCTGGAGTCCCGGCCGCTGCCTTTCTCGCTCTTAACGCAAGCGGAAAGCTTTGCCACTGCAGCTGGCGAGCAGAACTGTTGCTGTATTTTATATATTGGTAAAGGTCTGTCTGCACAAACCAGCCTCTGGGATAAGTCGCAATATTAAAGGCTAAAATCCTTGAAACTTGCCTGTAGAAAGTGAAACAATATTCCTGTGTACAAGGATAAGAATGGAAACTTGTGTGTACTAGCCAATAGTAGCTTGCTCTGCCCGCAGACCCTGTAGAACCCTATAAAAGGTGTGCTAAAGATAGAAATAAACAGCATTCACAATTACTTCTGTGAAGACTGGTGAACAGCTCGGGGGTCTTTCAACATCTGGTGCTCCGACCAAGGACCCCCCTGCGGGCAGAGGGGCTTTGGAGTCAGCGGAGTGGATCTGGGCATTAGACGTCGCGGGCTTGGATCGGCGCCGGATAGGCAGCCTGAGCCGGTGAGACGCGGAGCGGTAGGACGTGGAAAGTCAGGCTGCTGGGGGGGGCCCAAGAAGGCAAGGGCGTGGTAGAAGGGTCACAACCTTCCCCCTTGCGGGTTGCCGTCAGCATGGATGTGGAATTTGCGGCGGCAGATAAACTGCTTCTCTGCATCCTCGTTAAACGAGGCGAAGCAGCCCAGGAAAAGGACCTGTATATGCTCATTATATGGGCTAATTGTCATGGGCATTTGCAGTGCCCACACTGCTTTTTGCGGTGCAAGAACGGACTGATATATCGGCTCTGATATGGGAAACGGCAATCACGGAAAAGAGCAAGGACACTGTGTCTCTCGGTTGAACTTGGCAGACTGTAATTAATACCTTAAAATCAGAAAAGCAAGATATACTGAGGCTGTGAGCTCCGTAATTCTACCTGCGTCACAGCGGCAGATGCCTTCACCTCCCACTGCTGGGCGAGCACTCCTATCTATGCTGCCCATGGAGAGAGGGAGGGAGAGTCAAAGAGAAGAAAATAATGAGGGAAAAAAAAAAAAAAAGTTCCACAGCGAACACTGAAACAACGAACAGAATCTGTTCAGTTATGGCAGGATGTGATACATCCAGAAATATCTGCTTCATTTTTGGAGTCACTTTTAGCATTACAATCTTATTTAAGTTCCATCTTTACCACCCTGGAAGAAAAGAAGCCAAATTTAGATTGGTTTCCACCCGAACCAGGGGGACACGGGGGAGCGAGGTGGGTGCAGAGGACAAAGGCACCCTCGGGGTAGAAGCAGCGCAAGAAAAGTTCCAAGGCCACGCTGAAAAGCTGCAATGATCGCCGCTGTTAGCACCTGGCCATGAGAGACTTTTCGTGTAACATCACCTGCTTCTGTAAAATCATGCCCTTTTTCCCTCTATCGGCGAACAACAAGAGAGATTGAGAGAAAAAACTGCATTTGTTAGAGTTAACTTTGTGAGGTTTTTTTTTCCTTTCTCTCTGTTTTTCCTCTCTGCGAGAGTATATGGAGAATGTGAAGAAAGATAAGAGCAGCAGAGAGCAGCAGCAGGGCGGGCAGTCAAAACCCCCCCGCTCCCTCTCTAAGAAGAAGCGTCGGGATTGTACTTAGTTTGTTAAAAAGTCGTGATTTATTGGGTTTTCAAAATGTTTTTATATACCATTTTAGAGTTAATTCTGTGTTTTAAGTAATTATGAGTTTATGCAATTGCAGTTTTTAGAGTTTTACTGGAGAAATTATTGTGGTTTTTTGAAACTTAAAAAAAAAAAGAAAAAAAAAAAAAAAAGAAAGAGAGAGAAAAAGTGTTTAACAGAAGTTGCCTTGCAATAGTTGGTTTTAGAACCCAAGGTTAAAATATGGTGTGATTTACAGCTTCTAGGAAAACCTTCCAATTAATATTATCTACAGAAGAGATTTATGGTTTAAAAATAAATAAATAAATAAATAATTAGTTAAGAGAACTTTACTGTACAAGACAAAGTTAAGTTAAAGTATGTATTATCCATTTGCTTGTTTTATCCACAATTTTAATAAGGTAATTTTAATGTGAGTCCTTTTGTTATATAAAACACATATAACTGCATATATACCAATTTGGATTTTGGATTTTAGTTTAAAAATTGGACTTGATGCTTCTGAAACATGCTACAAAAGCTGGATGGCAACTCGCCAAATCCCGTGTTGTTGTGGTTTTTCTCCAGAAAAACTACACTTTTAAATCCTAACCAATTTAAGCATATACTAGGCAAATTCCTGTTATGAATAAGTATTTTTAGTAACATTTGCAGTTATTGTGGGTTATTCTTAAAGTTAGATGACATAGAATTGTGATGTATTTGTTACATTTTTATAATCTTTATAGTGAATCCATGTTATTGTTATATTGTGTTTGAAAGGTATATATCAAACTTTTAGCTGCCTTTTTGTAGTAACAGAATAAGATTAAGTTATGTTTTTATTTAGTATAGATTAAGTGTTAATAGAATTAAGGATAGTCGAGTTTTATAATGTTTAGGCTTGAATGTTTTTAAGTTTTCTAACTTAGATATTCTTTTAAGGTTAAGTTTGTTATTTCCTTTTGTCATAAATAATTATTGTTAGGTTTAAATATTGTTTAATTTAAATTGTTTTATGTTTTATTGGAGACACTTGTCTAAACTGCAAAGTATAGTTATTTTCCTAGAGAGATGAAGACAGCCACAACTGAAACAGCAGTGATGGAACACTGGTGAACACCTGTTTGTGGATGGAGGTGAATGCAGTCTGTGACACCCTTGACTTCACTGGGAGTTCTATTGGTTGTTGCAATCTCTGCAGTTTTTGTTTGTTATAGCTTTCTTATTTTTCAGTGTTTCCAGAATTTTAAGAAGATGTATCATTGTTGAAGATCAGCTGCCATGGGAGAGGCTTCAGATTAAACCAACTGCTGCATGGTTTAATTGGTCTGGTACCTAAGGCTTCTGATCATTTGATTTGTACAAATGCATTTTAACAGTTTGCTGTGCTGTAAGCATCTCATAGCTGCTACTATTGAGAACCTTGTTTTAGAAATGAGTTAAGAGGCATCTTTCCAGTTTAAAGCCAGGCCCTGGCCAAGCCTTGACTTTACCTGGATGGAATGTTTGCCAACAGATCCAGATGTTTTCTGTACCAAATCAGTATTTGAGTCACTTTTTGACTCAGCAATTTGACCCTATTAATATGACAGCTGGATCAATTTTGAAGTGGGCTTGGAGAATCATTTCCGGAGATGATTATCCAATCCTTCACTGATCTTTTTTTGTTTCTGTTTGTTTGCTAACTATGGGATGCTGGTGCAGTGTTTTAGTAATTAATAGTAGTTTTATATTACATATGTTATTAATAATGTTTATGATTTAATTGATTTTTAACTGGTATAAGTTCTTATTAATTGTGTATATGGTTTTGTGTTGATGTTGATGTTTATAACAGAAGTACATCTCATTTTATTTTTTTTTAAGAAAACGGGGGAAATGGATGCCCTAAAAGCATTTGATTAGTGTAATTCATTAACTTCAAGGAGAGAAGTGTCTGTGTTTTGTTGGCAGGTTCAAAAAGGTCACCTGTCCATCTGACCAGACTGTGTGCCTCTGAACACACGAGATCCAGTGAACAGAGATGTCATCACACAGCCTTGGTACTCCAGACATGGATCAGAAGTGGACCTGTCAGGACACAGTTGTGTCTGAACACTATACAGACAGTTGCCAACAGAAATTTTATGTTGTTATTATGATGTTGTGTCTCTACCAATTTTTCAGGTATCCTTTGTTTTAAGATTTAGAAGGATCTGAAGAACAACTTGAACATCAAAGCCCTCAGTCACCGATCAGCTGCCAGCTGACATCACGGGAGCAGTGAACGTTCCAGGACTGAATCGTGTTAGAGAAATTCTGTAGAAGATCTAAGAAGTGTAGAGACTCCATTTAACTGTATATAAAGCAAATTGTAGTTGTGTGTTTACCCTTTCAGCAAATTGCTTTCACGCTTAGACTACATATATACCAGAGCACGTGTGTTAAAAGTAGTTAGATAATAGTCTAAGATAGAGTTTAGCCTGTGTAGTAATTGTTATGTTAGTATAAAGTATAAGTATTCCCCCTTCAAGAGCTAGTGTAAGCATCTTTGAAAGTTCATTTAACGATTGAAGTTTTAGCTGTGAGTTTGTAAGTATGGTGTCATTTACATGGAACAAACTGCTTATGGTAATTGTGTTGTGTATAGTCCTGACCAACTGTCTGCTAACTAATATCCAAAAGTGACAGAACATATGGGTTCACTCCAGCACACTGAACTAGCCAAAAATCAATGTGTCTGAGCCTAGCCACACCTGGAGATCCTTTTCACACCTGTCTCATGGGAGTCCCTGAATGGGATCCTCCAGTATTTAAAGGTTTAATTAGTAACGAGACTCGACTGAATCGATTGGCAATGTTGCAAGAATGCAGTCGCACTGTTGGCTTCACATTGAGACAACTTGAAGCCTGTTGGCAAGCAAAAATTACCCAAGTTCTCAATGTTGCAACCCTCAGAAGAATTAGATTTGTTAGGTTCCACCAATACCTCAGGTGGATGGATAATGTTTGAACCCCCGACAAAAAGTCATTCTAACAAAGTAATGTAGCACTGAGCTGCAGTCAACCCTACAGCTGATCTTGTTACTACCATTGAAAGTAAAGCCTTTATTTGTGGTGCAATCTCACAGGACAATTACCAAAGCGATTACCTAGTTCCATCTTCCTCATCTGTGGAGATAGAGCATGGAATTAGATTCCTGCTAATCCACAGAGGACCCTGTTATCTTGGGAAACTAACTTTGTTCCACCCAAGTTTACATCAATTGTTGAATGTAACTAGCAAAATGAAAAACATCAAACAGTCAAAGCGAAGCCTGAATGAATTAAGGCCTAGCAACTCTAAAAAGGCTCGCTTGCTAGACTAAGGAAGGATTGAACTTAACATCCACGATGTTAAGTGAGCTTTCAGCCGATGTGAGTAGTGTGTCATGCAGTACTATGAAATCGAGCTGCAATTGACTTTTTGCTCTTAGCACAAGGACATGGTGGTGAAGAGTTCGAAGGCATGTGCTGCTTGGATCTTACTGATCATTCAGCTTCCATCCATAAGCAACTACAACAGCTACAGGATGGGTAACATGCCCTGAAAGAAGATAGTGACCCCATTGGAAGCTGGTTCGCCAGCTGGGGCATCACCGGATGGTTAAGGTCTCTTGTGCTAGAAGGGGGACGGACTTTGCTTCTAATGTTAATTGAGATGACAGTCTAACTTGTGTGTTATCTTATCCAAAGCCTGGTTTGTGCAAAAAGAGAAAGGGGGAATTGTTGCTGTATTTTATATATTGGTAAAGGTCTGTCTGCACAAACCAGCCTCTGGGATAAGTCACAATATTAAAGGCTAAAAGCCTTGAAACTTGCCCGTAGAAAGTAAAACAATGTTCCTGTGTACAAGGATAAGAATGTAAACTTGTGTATACTAGCCAATAGTAGCCGCAGACCCTGTAGAACCCTATAAAAGGTGTGCTAAAGATAGAAATAAATGGCATTCACAATTACTTCTGTGAAGATTGGTGAACAGCTCGGGGGTCTTTCAACAGCGACAGGTGCCACGACAACACATATGCGTGCAGCTTTCCCCTGCCTCTTCGGCAAACACGGATTTGCAGCACTCTCTTCCACCCTTGCTGTGGCAGGCTTTGGCGCTGCGCAGGCCATTGCTCTGCATCTCGGGGTCTAAGGGAAAGCGCAAGAGTTGCCGCAGATAGCAGCATCAGCAGCAGGTCGCAGCACGAGGAAGCCGTGCCTGCACTTCTTCCCGACAATAAACAGCTCAGTGTCTCTTCAGCAAGCAGGCGATTGGCAGCTACGTTCCTCTTGCAGTTGGAAAGCTTTGCGCGCAAGATGCCGGCTAAGCACCTGGCTTATTCTCCTTTCCTTGCAGCGGACATTTCTCTGCATCTCTGGTCTAAGGGAAAGCGCAAGAGATGCCGCAGAGAGCAGCAACAGCGGCAGGTCACAGCACAAGGAAGCCGTGCATGCACTTCTTCCCGACAACAAACAGTTCAGCGTATCTTTAGCACCTGGCTTATTCTCCTTTCCTTGCAGCGCTCGCGCTTCCCAGCGCCCGGACGCTGAGCGGCATCTTCCCGCACCCATGGTTCATTGGCAGGTTTTCAGGAGCGTCGGATAGCAGCTTCTGCCGAAAGAGGCTCGCCTCTTGCTGTTACTTTCTCCGAGTTCCGGAGTCCCGGCTGCTGCCTTTCTCGCTCTTTACGCAAGCGGAAAGCTTTGCCACTGCGGCTGGCGAGGAGAACAGGTGCCACGACGACACATATGCGTGCAGCTTTCCCCTGCCAATTCGGCAAACACGGATTTGCTGCACTCTCTTCCACCCTTGCTGTGGCAGGCTTCTGCGCTGCGCAGGCCATTGCTCTGCATTGCGGGGTCTAAGGGAAAGTGCAAGAGTTGCCGCAGAGAGCAGCAACAGCGGCAGGTCGCAGCACGAGGAAGCCGTGCGTGCACTTCTTCCCGACAAAAAACAGCTCAGCGTCTCTTCAGCAAGCGGGCGAGCAGCACCTACGTTCCTCTTGCAGTTGGAAAGCTTCGTGCGTGAGCTGCCTGCTAAGCACTTGGCTTATTCTCCTTTCCTTGCAGCGGACATTTCTCTGCATCTCCGGTCTAAGGGAATGCGCAAGAGATGCCGCAGAGAGCAGCAACAGCGGCAGGTCGCAGCACGAGGAAGCCGTGTGTGCACTTCTTCCCGACAACAAACAGCTCAGCGTCTCTTCTGCCAGCGGGCGAGTGGCAGCTGCCTTCCTCTTGCAGTCGGAAAGCTTCGAGCACGTGAGCTGCCTGCTAAGCACCTGGCTTATTCTCCTTTCCTTGCAGCGCTCGCGCTTCCCAGCGCTTCGGATAGCAGCTTCTGCCGAAAGAGGCTCACCTCTTGCCATTACTTTCTCCGAGTTCCGGAGTCCCGGCTGCTGCCTTTCTCGCCCTTTACGCAAGCGGAAAGCTTTGCCACTGTGGCTGTCAAGGAGAACAGGTGCCACGAAAACACATATGCGTGCAGCTTTCCCCTGCCACTCCATAACATAAAGGATTTTTCTGGAAGTTTTTCTCTTGTTCTAATCTATATCTGACAGCAAGCAATAATAAGTTTTCTAGTAAATTTTTTAGTTTCTGCTTTAAAACCGCATCACCAAACACAAGTTTGGATTGAATTCGGGTGATGTGGAAGTTTTTTGGATGTAATTCCTGGATGATTTTGTGGGTGATTGTGGGGGAGGCTTTTTGGGGGCTCTTGGGGGTGCCAAAACCAATACTGGGTTGAATTTGGATGATCACAGTGGTTTTGGGGTGAATCTTATGTGATTTTCAGGGCAAATTTGAGTGTTTTTATGGGGCAGTTCTAGGGTGATTTTGGGGCAAATTTTTGGGCTGATTTTGGCCGCTTTTAGTGGTGCTGATTTGATTTTGTTTGGCTGATTTGGGGGCAATTTTGTGGGAGATTTTGGAGATGTCATACTCAATTTTGGGGTGATTTCACGTGATTTTGGAGTTTCTTTGGGGCGATTCTCAGGTGATTTTTGGGCCTTTTATAGGGGCTGATTGTGGGGGTGCCAAATCAAATATTGGGTTAATTTCAGGTGCAATTTTGGTGGTTATTTTAGAAGTGCCTAAGTGTAGTTTGGGGTGATTCCGGGTTATTCTAGTGGTTTTTTGGAAATACTGGCTAATTTTGGGGCACTTTTGGAGGCTTTTGGGGGTGCCAAACCAATTATTGGTTGATTTTAGTGTTGATTTTAGGGACAATTTAGGGGGTGATTAAGCCAATTTTGGGGTGATATTGGGTTTTTTTTTTAATGTGATTTCTGGGGCAATTTGGGGCAATTTTATGTGTGCTGAAACCAATTTTGGTTTTGATTTTTGGACATTTTTTGGGGCAATTTTTGGCATTTTTGGGGCAATTTTGGTGGTGATTTTGGGGTAATTCTTGGGCAATTTTGAAGGCAACTTTGAGTCTGTCAAAGACAATTTTGGGGTTATTTTAAGGGCAATTTCAAGGACATTTTTGTGGGTGCCGAAGCCAATTTTTGAATGGTTTCAGGGGATGTGGGTTTTTTTGGGGCTAATTCTAGAGTGATAGGGAATATTTAGGGGCAATTTTGGAGGCAATTTTGGGGTCTTTTGGGAATGTTTAAGTTGATTTTAGAGTGATTTTGTTTGATTTTTTTGGTTTTTTTAATTAATTCTTAGGTGATTTTGGAGGCTCCAATGCTAATTTTGGTTTTTGGTGCAATTTTGTGGGAGTGTTGGGGTCCTGAAGCTGAATGTGATTTGATTCTGGGTGATTTTGGGAATTTTTGGGGCAATTTTGGAGCAATATTTGGGGATGATTTTGGGGCTGCCAAAGACAATTTTGTGGTGATTTTAGGGGTGATTTTAGGCTTTTTTAGGGGGCAATTCCTGGGTGATTTTGGTTATGGTTTTGAAGGCATTTGGGGATGCCAAAGCCAATTTTGTGTTGAGTTCAAGGTAGTGTTGGGTGTTTCTGGTGGTGATTTTGGGGAAGATTTTGGTGGTGCCAAAGACAATTTTGGAATGATATTAGGGGCAATTTTTGGGGTGCTGAAGTCAATTTTGGGGTTATTTTGGGTGATTTAGGGGGTGATTTTGCAAGTTTTTTGGGGTGCCAAAGGCAATTTTGGGATGATTTGGGGGGTCTTTTGGGGTGATTCTTGGGTGATTTGGGGTGAGATTTTAGGGGGTGTTGGCTGTGCTGAAGCAAATTTTTGGGTGATTTAAGGTGATTTTTCTGGGGCAATTTACGGGGGAAATTTAGGGACTTTTGGGAGTGTCAAAGCCAATTTTAGGGTGACGTTATAGGCAATTTTTGGGGCTATCTTAGATTGGTCAAAAACAATCTTGAGGTGATTTTGAGGTTTCTTGGGACAATTCTTGGGTGATTTGGTGGCACCAAAGTGAATATTTTCAGGAGATTTTGGGGGCGATTTATGGAGAGGGTGTTTGGGTGCCAAAGCTGGTTTTGTGGAGATTTCTGGTGGTTTTGGGGGTTTTATGGGAGCAATTATTTGGCAATTTTGGGGGCATACAAAAGCCAATTCTGGGGTGATTACAGGAGCATTTTTTGTGGTTGATTTTGGAATGAATTCAGGTTATTTTGGGGGTGATGTAGGAGCAGATAAAGCCAATTTTTGGACGATTTTAAGGTTGACTTTGGGGGGTGTTTGGGGATGCAAAGTAAATTTTGGATGGATTTCATGAAATTTGTGGGATTTTTGTTTCGATTCTTGGGTGATTTCTGGGGTGATTTATGAGGCAATTTTTGGGGTTTTTATGGTTGCTGAAGCTGATTTTGATTTGATTTCAGGAGATTTGTGGAATTTGGGGCAATTCTTAGGTGATTTTGGAGACAATTTCAGGGGATTCTGGGGGTGCTAAAGCCAATTTTGGGAACATTTAAAGTGTTTTTCAAGATGATTTTTTATTGGTTCTTTGGTGATTTTGGAGACATTTGGGGGTGCCAAAGCCAATTTTGGAGTGATTTTCGGTGATTTTGAGGGCTTTTTGGGGCAAATGTAGGGTGATTATAGGGGCAATTTTGGGGTCTATTTTGGGGTTGCTGAAGCAGATTTTGGGTTGATTTGGGGAGATTTTAACGGGTTTTGGGGACAATTTTGTGGGTGCCTACGCCAATTATTTTGGGTTTTTTGGGCTGATTTTGGGTGCTTTTGGGGATGCTGAATCCAATTTTAGCCAGTTTTGGGGTGATTTTGGGGAATTTGGGGGTGATGGTGTCGTGATTTTGGGGTGATTTTAGGGATGCCGAAGCCAATGTTGGGGTGATTTTGGGGTGTTAGGGCAATTTTGAGCATTTTGAGGCAATTTTGGGGGCTACTTTGCTGGTTTTGGGTGTATCAAAGACAAATTTTGGGGAAATTTCGGATGATTTCTGGACTTATTTCAGGCTATTTTACTGGTGCCTAAGCCAATTCGGCGTTAAGTTTTAGTGAACTTGGAGGGGGGTTGGAGCACAAAAGCTGATTTAAGGGTGATTTAGGGTGATTTGGTATGTTTTTCAGGCTATTTTGTGGGTTTTGTGACTTTTTTGTGGCAATTATTTTGTGAATTTCAGGGGGTTTGGGGTGATTTTGGAAAGGAATGTGTGGGGTTTTGGGTCAATTTTGGGGGTACTGAAGACGATAGTAGGGAATTTTGGCTGATTTTCAGGGCTTTTGGAGACGCCAAAACCAGTTTTGGCTGATTTTGGGGTGATTTATGGGGTTTTGGGGGAAGTTTTGTGGTGATATTGTGTGATTTTGAAAGTTTTTGTGGGTTCCAAGCCTATTTTGGGTTGATTTAGGGTTATTGGGGTGATTTTAAACATTTTGGGCCATTTGGGGGGTTTTGGGGATGTTGAAATAAATTCAGTTGATTTGGGGTTTTTTGAACGGTTTTAGAGGGTTTTTTTTGGGTGCCTAAGTCAATTTTGTGGTGATTTTTGGTGATCTTGGGGGGTTTGGGGGGAATTTTGGTTGGTTTTTAGGGTGTTAGGGGCTATTGTAGGTGTTTTTTGGTAGTGCTGAAACAGAGAAATTAAGAATTAGGAAATAAACATAAAGAAATGCTTGATTAAAAGGGGGGTTTGACAAAAAAACATACCCTGACACTCTGATCCTCAAGAATAGGAAGAAGGTCAGACTGCAAGATAAGATAAGGAGCTAGAATACACAAACAAGATGCAAAGACAAAGGCACCACAGGATAAAGGGCATTCCTCGGACCCTGAGCCGGAAGGAACAGATTTAAAGTCCCAAAAGGTGGTCAAAGGACTGAAAGGGGCATGGAGCTAATTGTAATATGAAGTGAGCGCTGAATAAATTCATACCTGCTCTTATAACCACTCTGCGAGTTATAGAGTTCCCTTCTATTCTGCACATCATTTTTGAGAGCCAGGCAGGAGATCTCTGTCTGGCCGCAGGAGCAGCTGAGGAACGGATTCCGTAGGGTGCTCAGAGGACTTTCCCGGGAGGGACCCTAAGCCTCAGTTTGCTCACCGCGGGGACAGACAACAACCTGCTGGCCTGCGGATAAAGGTATGAATTAAATATCAAAGGAAGGGCTGCTGGTAAACTGAACAGAGATGTCTGTTGTACAACACAGTCCCAGTGGGCTTGCAAGCACCCGGCCAGAAGGGGCTCGAGGCAGAGGGAAAGGGATCAATCCTGGCCAATAGCGTGGCCATCAGAAGGGTTCTTGCTGAGCTGATAGAGCAGCCTGCTAGCTACTCCGGAGGTGAGTTGAGCAAACCCTTGTTTTCTGTGAATGCTAAGTCCAGACACGTTGAGTCAACTGAGTGTGTTTGGTGTGTGAATGACCAAGTGAGATGCACCTGAGGTGCGGAGCGAATGTGGAGCTCTATCTGCGGTTCTGACCTCAGGGGACTGAGGCAACTGGAGAAAAGTGACTGGAGTCAGTGTGGGGCAAACCCAAGTGTGAGCGAGGAGTGTTGTATTTGAATACAGAGTGGTTAACATTTGTTTTAACCATGGACAGAAAATATGAGAGACTCCCTCTCGCAGTACAGATTCTGAGCATTCCAGAGGAGGTGAATGAGGTAACTTGTCTTTGTGAGAAATTTAGAGCTAACAGAGAATCAAAGGATTGGTATCTGGGTGAGTTTTATTGCAGTGTGAAAGACATTGGTATTGTTGAAAATCTGAGTTTGGTGTGTGGAAAAGCCATATTGGGTGCCTGCAAATTGGGATTGTGTGTGTGAGGAGTTTGGGTGGAAACGGGACAGAACAAGAAGGAGGAGACAATGGGAAACAGACAAAGTAAGGAGATCCCTAAAGTGAATCCACTAGGTTGTATTATTACACATTGGAAGGACATTGCTGGACGTGCGGGAACTGAGAACAAGAGGGATTTAATCAGATTCTGTAAGGACTGGTGGCCACTTTATAAACTGGATGAGGGAGTGAGGTGACCACCTAGTGGAACTTTAGACTATAACACACTATTGCAACTAACGCTGTTTCTTAGGAGGGAGGGCAAGTGGACAGAGGTATCATATGCGATCTGTAAGAAATATGGTCACTGGAAAAATCAGTGCCCAGAACGAAGACGGGGTGGCTTCCAGGAAAAGGGAGATGGTGTCTCCGTTTTGGAAGACACATGTCTGCTAGGGAGGACAGGAGCGTCCCTTGGGATGAAAGAATGTAGACCCCCTCCCTCTGAATTATTATAATTTTGAAATCAAGGGGCTTTCAGGCAGACATCTGGGGATAGGAATAACAGTTCTTTACTGGTATTTATAACAAGGCAAACAAACAACAATAACTACAGCATTAGCAGAAAACAGAACCAGGGACCCCATGACAACTTTCTCGGCTGAGACGGGATGGAAGAGAGGCTTTGTTTCACAAACCCCCTCAGGCAGTCAGTCCCGGTGCTCCTGCAGGGCTCTGAGGAACAGTCAGCTGGAACAGCAGGGATGAGCTGAGATCCTGGGTTGGTGGATGAGGCGTATCAGCAGCTCCGCAGCAGTGCCTGGCACTGCCACATGTCCCGGCAGGACAGGGGGTGTGAGGTCACCAACCCAGAGTGAAGAAGGAGAGGAAGCAGCAGCTCTGTCTGGGTGATGGCGAAATTCCCTTGTCCCCACTGCAACAACTCCTCGCCCAAAGTGTCCTCCGAAGCTGAAGAAAAGCTCGCCAAACTGTCCCCACCCTCCTTTTTTCCTGCCCCCTTCCCCCCCTGGGCCCAGCCGAACTCTTTTTCTTCTCTTGAGCACCCACAAAGTACCCAAACACAGTTAGGTTGTACCCGCAACTAATGGGTAAAAATTCCACTGGCAAGCCAGAACTAAAAAAAAAAAAAAAGAAAAAAAAAAGAAAAACACCTAACCCCCAACAGATGGGGAAAAGGGAAAGGTGATTGCATATGTGAAAGAAGATTGAAGAAGACCAGTAAATCTCACCCCAGAAGATCCACTAGTTATAAAATTGAAACTGGGGGAAAAACGGAAAGAAGTGGAATTTCTGGTTGACATGGGGGCAACTTATTCAGCCTTGAATAAAACTTTGGCACCTGTGGGGAGGGATTATGTTACGGTAATAGGAGCAACTGGTCAACCTGAAAAAGCATATTTTTGCAAACCATTATAGACTTGGAAAGGAATGAGGCATCCATAAATTCTTATATTTGCCCAGCTCCCCAAAACACCTTTTGGGGAGGGACTTGTTAGAACAATTGCAAGTCACTATTAAATTTAATAACGTGGAGGTTATTCTGGAGGTAAATGATGAACAGTACATAAAGGCATTAAGTTTAATGTTGACAGCCTTTCACACGGGGGGGAAATTAGTGAAGAAATAATAAATCAAGTGTTTCCTGGAGTGTAGGCCTCTGATTTACCATGGAGAGCGAAAAATGCACTTCCAGTATTAATCAAACTCAAGGAAGGAAGACAACCAGTTAGAATTAAACAGTACCCCCTGAAAAGAGAAGATAGGGAAGGAATTAGTCCCATAATTGAAAACTTTTTGCGGTTAGGCTTGTTAAAAGAGTGCCCATCTGAGTTCAATACTACCATTTTGCCAGTCCGAAAACCTGATGGGTCATACCAGATAGTACAAGATCTAAGGGCTGTCAACAAAATAACTGAGGATCTCTATCCTGTAGTCGAAAATCCATACACTCTGCTAATGTGCCCGACACCAAAGTTACTTGATTAACTGTTTTAGACTTGAAAGATGCCTTCTTTTGCCTCCCTATTCATGAGGACAGCCAGAAAATTTTTGCATTTGAATGGGAAAACCCCAAAAGTGGGCACAAATCCCAGCTCACTTGGATTGTGTTGCCTCAAGGATTTAAAAACTCTCCTACTCTGTTTGAGGAACAACTTGCCAAGGATCTGGAATCCTGGGAGGCTCCCCCAGAAGAAGGAAAGATACTGCAGTACATGGATGACATCCTCATAGCCACCCGGACAAAAGAGGCATGCATAGCCTGGACTGTAAGCCTGCTAAACTTTCTGGGACTTCAGGGATACAGGGTATCAAAGAAAAAGGCCCAGGTAGTGAAGCAAAAGGTAATTTATCTGGGTTATGAAATCAGTGCTGGACAGCAGACTCTAGGGCAAGATCACAAAGAAGCGATATGCCAAACCCCGAAACCTCAAACAGTAAAGGAGCTGTGAACATTCTTAGGTATGACAGGATGGTGCAGACTATGGATACGCAGCTATGGGCTGCTTGTGAAACCTCTGTATGTGCTCATTACAAGCGGGAACAGAGAACTCCAGTGGACAAAAGAGGCCACACAAGCCTTCCACCAGCTGAAGAATGTCTTAATGTCAGCCCCATTGCTTGGACTTATAAATGTAAGTAAAAGGTTCTTCCTGTTTTCCCATGAAAAGCAGGGAATTGCCCTGGGAATACCGGCCCAGGACTTGGGTCCATACCTGTCTTGGTTCTAGAAGAAAGGTGTCTGCTAGGGAGGGCAGGAGCCTCCCTTGGGATGAAAGAATGTAGGCCCCCCTCCCTCTGAATTATTATAATTTTGAAATCAAGGGGCTTTCAGGCAGAGATCTGGGGGTAGGAATAACAGTTCTTTACTAGTATAACTAGGCAAACAAACAGTAACTACAGCATTAGCAAGAAAACAGAACCAGGGACCCCGTAACAGCTTTCTCAGCTGAGACGGGGTGGAAGAGAGGCTTTGTTTCACAAACCCCCTCAGGCGGGCAGTCCCGGTGCTCCTGCAGGGCTCTGAGGAACAGTCGGCTGGAACAGCAGGGATGAGCTGGGATCCTGGGCTGGTGGATGAGGTGTATCAGCAGCTCCGTGGCGGTGCCTGGCACTACCACATGTCCCGGCAGGACAGGGGGTGTGAGGCCAACCAACAAAGAGGGAAGAAGAAGAAGAAGCAGCTCTAGCTGGGTGATGGCGAAATTCCCTTGTCTCTACTGCGGCAGCTCCGTGCCCGTGCAAAAAAAAGAATGTCTCCCCCCAAAGCCGAAGAAAGCCAGCCAAATACTGTCCCCACCCTCTTTTCTTGCCCCCTTCCGCCCCCTGGGCCTGGCCACTCTTTGTTCTTTGTCGAGCACCCACTAAGTACCCACATTTAGGTTGTCCTCGCAACTAATGGGTAAAAATTCCACAGGCAAGCCAGAACAAAAAAGAAAGGACACCTAACCCCCAACAATACCAAAGAGCAGTTGCTTCTCCAAACAACTAGACGCAACAGCCAAGGGATGGCCAGGATGCCTTAGAGCTGTTGCTGCAGTGGTGCTGAATATTCAGGAAGCATGCAAATTCACCCTGGGCCAGAAGTTGACTGTATTGGTGTCTCACAGTGTCTGCAGTCCTAGATGAAAAGGGCGGACACTGGCTTTCCCCACAAAGGTTCCTGAAATACCAAGCCATCATGGTAGAACAAGATGACGTAGGGATAGTTGTAACTAACATTATCAACCCAGATTCTTTTCTCAGTGGTGTCTTGGTTCTAGAAGACAGGTGTCTGCTAGGGAGAGCAGGAGCCTTCCTTGGGATGAAAGAATGTAGACCCCCACCCTCCGAATTATTATAATTTTGAAATCAAGGGGCTTTCAGGCAGAGATCTGGGGATAGGAATAACAGTTCTTTACTAGTATAACCAGGCAAACAAACAAACAATAACTACAGCAATAACAAGAACACAGAACCAGGGACCCCGCGGGACAGCTCTCTCAGCTGAGATGGGATGGAGGAGAGGTTTTGTTTTTCACAAACCCCTCGGGCAGTCAGTCCCGGTGCTCCTGCAGGGCTCTGAGGAACAATCGGCTGGAACAGCAGGGAAGAGATGAGATCCTGGGCCGGTGGCTGAGGTGTATCAGCAGCTCAGCGGCGGTGCCTGGCACTGCCACACGTCCCGGCAGGACAGGGGGTGAGAGGCCACCAGCAAAGAGGGGAGAAGGAGAAGAAGCAACCGCTCCGTCTGGGTGATGGCGAAATTCCCTTCTCTCCACTGCAGCAGCTCCGCGACCGAGCACACGAACGTCCTTCCCCGAAGCTGAAGAAAAGCCAGCTAAAAACTGTCCCCACCCTCCTTTTCTGCCC
>NW_005088069.1:0-11332 GCF_000331425.1 Pseudopodoces humilis | reverse complement strand
TCTCCCTTCTTTTCCCCTTCTTTTCCCCTTCTTTTCCCCTTCTTTTGCTTGGAATACATGTATTAACACTATTATATCTTCTACATATCACTTTTTAAATGCTTCTAGCACTACTTGAAGCACATTGGAAGTCTGTTTAATGTGATTCTAACTCATTTCTATACCCAAGCTGACCCTGCTCAACCATAAAACAGTGATGATCTGCCTGTAGAGTGTTTCTGTCTACTAGGATTTCATCAATGAGAGCTCATTTCACAAACAACCACTGGAAAGGAACAAGAAAAAGACTGAAATAGGCAAAAGGAACTGCCAGACTATATTTAGGATTGTCTTATAAATATCACCAGTATAGGTACAAGATTTTAAAATATCATAAACAAATTAATCAGAAAAACAAATCTTCAAAAAGAATCTTAAATGTATAATTGTTACTGAAATAGAAGGAAAAAGTTGTTTGGTATGCCAGAAGATTCTGAGTCAGTGTTCAAAACATCTCGACAGCATTTCTACAAGTAGATGAGAGTATGTGAGACAAACCCTTCTTGAAACACAGCCTAAAGGGGAATAACTTACTCTGCAGTTCCCTATCTGAATGTGCATAATTTGGCCTTGGATATAGATGACCTGGACACGGGTTGGGGTAACAATGTAGTGTTTAGTGCACCTAGACACAAAGGTAAACACCATTACTTTTGGACAGCTTTGTTATTTTCTTGTCTAGAGAACAACACTTGGTGGTCCCAACCCTGCTGTAGCTCCTGTAAGAAGCACCCAGCAATATAAATGGCAAAGGGGTGTGTGTGGAGGAACCCAGAGCTATCAGGGAACTCACATTATAAAAACCAGACATTGGTCAGTAACAGGAGTTTTAACTTCTTTGTTACAAATGGTACATGTATCCAGAAAAATAGATAGCACAGGGTGAGCTAAACACTGTCACAGTGGAGATTTAATATTGTTCATAAACAGCAGCAGGATGCCTCAAAGAGAACATGAGAGCTGAAAAAATCTATCATTAAGATCACAATAGTAGCTAATGAATCCAGCAAAATGAATCACTTCAGAAACTTTTAAGAGAAATTAGGTCCCATTATGTTTCCAGATCCATAAATCCAGAGCACATTTTCTAATTCTGGGCCAGTTCCTCAGTTCAAATAATTTGACGCTGGTCTTTGACTGTAACCAAAACTAAAGCAGATAAGAATCTAACCTGTACCATTCCTCAGATCATACCCTTAAGTAGTATCCTTTATATAGGATGTTAGCCCAGTTCCTGATTCTGATTTAAAAAGTTTATTGAAATGCAGGGAACAGTGAACTATCCTAATAAATCACAATTATACTGATTATACTGTTGGTATTAAAATAACTGTAACCCTTTGTTGGAGTCACATTATATTGAACACTCAGAAATGTAAGCCTCCAACAACATGAATGATGATAGTATGGCTAATAATGATACCTTGACTATTAATCAGCTAGGTGAATTCAAAAATTAGGAAGACTGATAGGGAAGAACCTAAATTAATTCTGCTGTTGTGTTGTTTTTGCTTGCCCTGGTTTTTGGTAGTGGGGGAGCCACAGAGGTGGCTTCTGTGAGAAGCTGCTGCAAGCTTCCACCATGTCTGGCAGAGCCAGTCCCTGATGGCTCTGAAGATGGACATGCTGCTGGCCAAGGCTGGGCTATTAGAGAGGTTGGTAACGCCTCTGTGATAACAGATCTGAGAAGAAAATCAAAACAAAGTTGGGGACAGTTGTAATTTTCCAGCTAGAGAAGAGGAGGAGGTAAGAATGTGTGAGGGAAACAACATGGAGACACCAAGGTCAGTGGAGAAGGAGAGGGAAGAGGTACTCCAGGTGCCAGAGCCGAGATTCCTCTGCAGGCTGTGGTGAGACCATGGTGAAGCAGCTGTGCCCCTGCAGCCTGTGGGGATCCACAGGGATGCAGAGATCCCCTCACAGCCTGTGGGGATCCATGGGGGATGCAGAGATCCCCTCACAGCCTGTGGGGATCCATGGGGGATGCAGAGATCCACCTGCAGCCCAGGGGGGAGGTGTCCATACCAGAGCAGGTGGATGCCTGGAGGAGGCTGTGATCCAGTGGGATTCCCAGTGGAGAGAGGGCTCTGCTTCCAGGCTGGAGCAGCCTGTCCTTGGAGGACTGCAACCCCTGGAAGAGTGACCCACACCACAGCAGTTTGCACTGAGAACTCTTGCTCATGGGATGGAAGAGAACTGTTAGTGGCTTGTTTCCAGATCTGTTTTCAAATGCTGCTCATCTTCCTCATTTGAGTGCTACTTTTTTTTGTTGTTTGTTTGTTTTTTGATAAATAATAAAACTTGCAAACAGCAAATCGTGCTACACTTAAGAGTGTCTTCTGCCACTGTGGAGTTAAGATGTGAGCAGAGGGGCATTCAGGAGACCTGTGGCACTTGCTGCCTATAAGCCCTGTTTGTGGAGCAGACCTGCTTGATGTACCTGCTCAGTACTTTCAGTTTATCTTTCTGCTGAAATAATTTCCCTTTCCTTACTATTCTTGCAAACGTCATAGCGTTATTTTTTGTGCTGCTCAAATGTCATTCAATCTCTTGATTTCCTTTTGTTGGAGTCTTCTGGGAATCTTGTATTCGGGTGGCAGCAATTAACCAAATCTTCACATAGTATTGAAATGAGATTCTTCCCCAGAAGACACCTTCAGCAGAAGGGTTTATTCATTCCATCATGTTCTCGATAGCCATTTTTCTTAATAATCTTTTAGCTACTGTATTAAGCATCAGTCATGTTGACAAGATTTAATGAGTAAGAGGCCCTATTACAGTAATAAACAACTTCAGAGAAAATGAAAGATGGTCAGCTCATTATAGGTGCATCAAATTAGCAACACTGCTTGGCTACGACTCTGTAAAATTTACTAGCTTATAAACACCATGAATCATGTTTGGATATTTGGTCTGATGAAGAGCATGTACTGGACCACTTACATTGGCATGCTGGTAGTTGTATAAGTAATACAACATCATTATTTTTGGTAACTGCTGCTCACAGTTTGGAATGAATGGCTAATAATTAGTCTTTAATAAACTAGGACAGATTTCTAAACTGTGAGGATGTCTCCATTTCAGCTGCAGTGCCATAGGGACCTGGCATGTTTAAAAGCAGGTATGGATGTGTTATCTGAGCAAACAAGATGTCCAACAGGCTTAAATGAGATTTTCCTGGATACCTTAACATGCTCTTTCCAATGCTGCCATGCTGGAGCTGGATGGAAGGTCTGGCTACATGCATGGAGGACATGATTCAATATTTAGAAGTGGGCTTCATTTGGCTCTGACAGATATTCTGTTCTGGAGATATTCCTATATTTTGTATATATTCTTTCACTGTATTTATTATAAGATTGCATCAACACAACTGTGATCAGAATCCTTGTCCACCAGTCACAGCTCCATCCTAACTAAATCACTGAAAAGGCCGGGAAAATTGTTAAATCTCAACTTCTTAAAATTGTTCCTTTTGTGTAAGATTTTAGCAACTATTTTAAGGAATTAAAGGCATTTGAAAAGAGCAAACAAAACTTGTTTGCAGGACTTGTTTATGGAGAATATATTACATTTCAGACGGTTCAATTCAGTTGTCAACAGTCTGTGGAACAATAACCCTGAGTATGAACATGTGATGACTACAACACTTAGTACTTCAAATGAATGAAAGTGTAGTTATTGCAATCCTTATATCCAGGTGGAGATTTAAGACCAAGCTATTGCAGAAAAAATAATTTGAAGAGCCTTAACCATGATATAAATATGCTGGGCTGTCAAATCTGTATCTCCAATGAGTTATAACTGCTCTTGGTTTTGAAACATCACAGGCAAATCAAAGCTTGCTACAAACTCTTGCTGAGCTGAAGGTGAAAAAGCAGTACGATATAATTTCTTTTTTTTTTCCCTAAATGTTTATTGCTAACAGCTTAAAATACCCCATTGCATTCATATGTATCTTACAATTACTGCAGATGTACACAAAGTACATTTTATATACATTTTTATATGTATATATGTATATTTATATACGTGTGTATTATTTTGGTCTTATTTTATGTGGGTAGTAATATTACCACCTTTGTAAATATGACACAGAAATTTACAATTATTTAGTAATGTCACAGATTTTTCTCATTTAATCAGGCTCAGGGGTGTGTTTTTCACAATGTGATTACTGGACAGTCTGTGTCTCCCACCTCAATAATCAATATATGGTAAATACCTCATCTTCTCACTGTGCATTGCCTGGTGTCTTGTCTATACAGTGGCTTCTCTTTTTATCAGTACATGGCTGCAGTTATCGAGGTGATTTTATACCCAAGGATGTCAGGAAGATAGTAAACACAAGTGATGATTACAGGGGTTCTCCCACCTGTACAAATACTCCATTTGGCTTTTTAAACTTTTCATAAAGGTGAAAATAGTATTTGTAAGACAAAAAAGTAAAAGGCTGGAGCTGATCAAAAGCAAAAAAAAAAGGATAAATCATAGAATCATAGAATTGTGGAATCAGGCTATCACATAGTCAGAGAATCACAGAATGGGTTGGAAAGGACCTTTAAAATACATCTTGTTCTACCCCCTGCCATGGGCAGTGTCAGAGACTGAAATGTCATGGCCTATAAAGAAATGTTCATGGCCTATAAACATCTTTACAAAGGATTTTTGTCCACTATAGCAAAGCTGTATAATGTAGCTGCACCACCATATCCCAGCCCACCCTGAATGTGCCTCCTGACTGGAACCTTGGAGTATGAGCTAAACTGCCTAAGGGGATTTGAGATGAGATAAAGGTGACACTGTTGTTCAATTATCTCAGGCCTAGGAAAGAACTAACAAAGCCCAGGGAGAAGAATGCATCCACAAGAAAGCCAAACCCAGCAGCTATCCTGAAAATCATCCCTGGCTGGATTAGGGCTGGGAAAGCCATAGCCCACAGCTGAGGTCAGGTTGGCACAGTCTCCCCCAGCCAAAGGGGAAGGAGGAGAGTTTTGGGGGGTGTGGTGTGACCTCTGGTCAGAGGCACTGAACACCCATCCTCCCTCACACAAACAGGCTCAGTGCAAAACCCCCCACCCCTGGAGGGCCACATCCATGGGACACTGATGTGTGAGGCAGCTGAGGGGGTGTCAGAATCCATCAAAGACCCCCTGAAGTGCTCCCCAGACTCATTCCTGAGGCCTTGCAACTGGTGTGAGGTGAAGTGATGCAACTTATTCAGAGTCTTGCAAAAGTCTGTGTCAAAGTTGCTCCCCACAGGGGAGGTACCTGAGCATTCTCACCTGGCTAAAATGCATATCCATTGGATTCTATGCTTTATTTGGAGACCCTCACCACCAAGAAGACCAGCTGGTGAAGATCAATGGGATGTCATTGGGATCCACAGAGTAGTGATATTTTCTAATCTTTTTCTGTCACTTTATTTCTCTCCTTTCTCTTTCTCTTTCTCTTTCTCTTTCTCTTTCTCTTTCTCTTTCTCTTTCTCTTTCTCTCTCTCTCTCTCTCTCTCTCTCTCTCTCTCTCTCGTTTACTATTAAATAAAATCCATACTATTGACTTTTCCATATAGCCTCATTTGTACCTTAGTTTGGGCAGAGGCATTTCTCTAAAATTTTAATAACCAGATCATAACAGGTAGGGACACCTTCCACCAGACCAGGTTGCTCTGAGCCCCATCCAACCTGGCCTTGGACATTTCCAGAGAAGGTGCTGTGCAACCTGTGCAAGCTTCTCTGGGCAGCCTGTGCCAGTGGTTCTCAGGGAAGGTTTTCTTCTTAATACCAAATCTAAGTCTATCCTCTCAATTTGAAGATCTTACCCCTCCTCTTATCATTACACTTCATGATAAAGAATCCATATCTCCATATTTCCTGTGGGCCCCCTTCCAGGAGCTTTCTCTTCTTTAAGCTAAGCAGCCCTAGCTCTCAGCATCTACACATAAGAGGTTTTCTAGCTCCTGAGCATTTTTGTGGCCCTTGTCTGGACCCACTTGAGCAGAGTCATCTTTCCTATGCTGGTGGCCCAGAGCTGCATGCAGGTGTCATCTCAGAGAGCAAAGTAATGGAACCTCCTCTCTGAGTCCTCTGGATGCATTTCTGATACATCCCAGGACATGAATGTCTTTCATTCAGTCTCATATTCAGTTTTTCATCAACTACCAGCCCCAAGCCCTTCTCTACAGGGATACTCAATCCACGCATGGCACAGCCTGTATCCATGTTTGGGAATCCTCTGATCCAGGTGTAGGGCCTTGCACTTTACTCTGTTGAACTTCCTGAAGTTCTCACAGGCCTACCTCTCATCCCAGGTCTCTTGGGATGGCATCCCACCCCTCCAGCCTGCCCACACAACTCAGTGTCATCTGCAAACCTGCTGAGTGCCCTCAGTCCCACTGGCCATGTCACTGACAGAGACATTAAATAACGCCGGTCCCTGTATGGACCCTTGAAGGACACCACTCCTCACTCCTCCCCACCTGGACATCGAGCCATTGGCCACAACCCTTTGGGTATAACCACCCAGCCTTATTCACTGAGTGGTCCACAGATCAAATCCATCTGTTTCCTTCCAGTTCAGAGATACAAATGTCTCATGGGACAGAATCAAAGGCTCTCCACAAGCCCAGCTGGGTCTGTCAGTCACCCATCACTCATTCAATGTTGTAACCCCATAGTAGAATTCTTGCTCCTGAAGTGATAAAATACGGAACTATTTTGCTAAATGAAATAACAAGAACAGTATTTTTATTCCCCCCAGCCCCTCCCCTCCTTTATTTCTTACTACAAAAAATGAGGGTGAAAATTTCAAGTACTCTCCCCAGCTCAGTAAAAACCAAATGGCTATTTCAAAGCAACGTTATTAAACTTTAGCAGGTTACTCTGGCTGTATGCAACAGACATCTTTATTATATGCTAGGACACATCAAGAAAATTTGCACTGTGTGAATTTGTGATAAAGGTGGGCTGATACACAATCACAGTCCACATTCAACTCCTGAATGACACCACATATTAATAAAGAGAAATAAAGTGTATTTATCTAATAAGAAGGATGTGAGCATGAGATCATGGAAAATATGTGCCCTCGCCTCCTAAATCTAAATTTTTCTTAAAAACTAGTTTTAGTAACTACAGTGAAAACTGAGACATACAGAGAAAATATTCTGCAGCATTTGTGAGAGAAATTGAAATATGCTATGGTATTTCAAGGTATGGGATGCAAATGGACATATTTTGATAGTTTCAAATACATTTAAGAAGTTACAGTTTCACTGAATTGAATTTTAAAAAAGCAACTAGACACTATTTCTTTTTGTCATTAATTTTATTTATAAAACAAGCAATCTTGATATATTTATATTGTCATATAAAATGACAGATTTTATTTAAAAGTTAAATCCTGATAAAATTATTGAGACAGATAACCCCAAAGATTAACTCAAAAGTGACATTCATTGGGTTTTCAAGAGTTACCAAAATTCTCCCTGATCACCAAGCATGCTGTCACAGAAATTACTAGAACCACAATTTCCAGTTTGCAAGAGAATTCTGACCGATGATCTGTTCCCATCAGGAAGAAAACTCGCTCTGACACAAGTTTTATTTGCTCACACCCCCTAAGATTCTGAAACTCAAATCTGCCTCCTTGTACTATTTTATAATTAACTTATTTTCAGTGCCTGCAAATTGGATTGAAGCATGTATCTATTTTATCTACAAAATAAAATCCAAATTGTCTCCAGCTTTCTTACAATGCTAAAAGTTATAGTTAATTAGTGCTCAGGCTTTGTCATAAACCAAAGGAATCAAGAAAACTCAGCATGAATATTAGTCTTTAATAGATGACATTTACAAACGCATGAAGGTGAAAAAAATACCAAAGTATTAAATAGTTAATTTTAATATTCATAGAACTTTCATTGAAAAATCTCAAGGTCTTTAGGACTGCCAGTCTTTATAAGACTTAAGGTTTTAAGTTGATTAAGACTTTAAGACTTCAGTGGACAGTAATCAAGCTGAATGTTAACATGTCTCAAGCTGCCTCAAAATTTTACTATTACATTCTTAGGAATTGAATTTTTTAACCTGTAAACTAAAATGTTAACAATCAAGTTATGTTTTATTTCAGTTTAATAAACTCATTTGTTTCTGTAATTAATATTCTTCCTCTTCATTCAACACAGAATATGCTACCTTTAAACCAGCTATATAAAATAATTAACATGCTTTGAGCTTTATGGATATCATAATAACACACTATTGTGTTTTCTTAAAAATTAAATTATTTAATTATTTAAAAAATATATAATTTAAAAATCCAATTTATATCTACACTTTGATGGATAAACCATAATATATATATTCTTAATGTTAATTACATTTTAATTCTTGAAATATTACCCAACCTTTTCTCATTGAAATATGTGGAAAGGTAACGAAATCACCTGAATTCAGTGACACTTTTCTCAGTTCACTGCTACTTTTAGAATGGCCATGTAAGAACACTGGAAAATATATAAACTGTGCAAGTGATCAGCTGTGGTTAAAGGGTTCTGGGCAAAGAAGTCCTAAATCAGTTGTTTTCAAGCCCTAATTTTTGCTGCAGGACTTTGAATTTAGTGAATGAATGAGCTGAGGTTGCCCTATCAGGTGTTACTGTGAAAAGGCAGCAAACTATGACAGTCACATCTTACATGTCCTTCCAATTTTTTCCTTTTTTAAATAGGTCTTTACTGCAAAAAGAATAAATTCCTGCATAAAAAAAACTGGCCAAATATTGTAAGATGATCTTTCCTGCAGATTTTTCCAAAGAAGTTAGCAAGAGCTAATGAAGGAAGGAATGATTCCTGTCCTTTTAATCAGTAAAATAAAGAATAAATACAGAGTACTGCTATTAAATATTTCCTAAAGGGTACATATATCTATTTCCAAATATTAGTAACTAGAAGGCCTTTCCTCTTCTGGGAAAAAGATCCAAAGTAAGATGTTAAAATCTAGAGAATTCAGGAATCTCTTTGGAGTTCAGCCATTGCTATTAATTAGTTCTGTGTGCCCACTAAGGCAAACACTTCAGAAACTTAGCTTGAATATAAGGCAAAAGTGGCAAATAATTGCAGCCTCATGAACATTTGGATAGTTTTTTAGATAGTAAGAACAGTATGCAAATAAAGAAGCTGCTTTGTGTGATTGATAACAATAAATCAATAAATTGCACTTGCTAATCTCTGGAATAAAGCATTTTATTTTCGATTTTTCTGCTACTCTGGCTGCTGAAACTATCCTAAATTTGTTCTGGAGGGAAAATTTCACCTATGCTTTTGTTACAATCAGGAAAAAGATCGACTGGAAGAGTATTCTCCCTGGTATCGATCAAGAACAAATTAACTCTGTCACATTGGTCATTTTAATTTACAAATAGGATAAAATCAAGTCTTCACTTGTGCTTTCTTCACACACATAAATAACTGAAAAAACTCTAATTAATTAATAACAGTGGTATTTCTGCTTCTACTTCTCGAGAGGTGATTTCCCTTCAATTTCAATATGTTCAGTTTAAATGTAAAGGTTTATGAACTTCAGAGGTACCACCAAGAAAAAATAGGCAAAGAAAACCTCAAACCAGCAAGTTCCAAAATAAAGTTATTAAACTGAGATTTGAAATAAGAATAGCTCTTATGTTTAATTAATTAAATTTGATTTAATAGTTTTATTTTCATTTAGTCTTTTCGCTCTGCCCTCCAAAGGCACACAGCTGTTGCCTATTTCACACTTGCTTGTGCTTTTTCTTACTCATTCTACAAACTTCTAGGGATGGAATACCAAATTTATTTTTTTTATTTTATGAAAGCATCCTACAAACTTATGCACTTAATCCCATATTTTGGAAGATGTCTCTAATACCAGTATTACTTATTAATTTTGCCTCCTTATTTTTAGATAGTAGCAGAAAATTGCAAAATAATTAATTTAAATGTTTTAAAGTAAAAGTGAAATTTGCAAGTAAAAATACCTTACATATTTTCCAAATTAGACATTTCAAGGTTGTCTATCAAACACTTTTATTGGGTAGCTTTTTTATACAGTGGACATGAAAGAGGAAAACAATGTCTTTGATATTACTGAATGCACTTGCAAATATACTTATGTGACCTTGATTTCCATGTTCATACTTCAGTGTAAAAAGACATTGCTATGTATTTCATTTAAGTCCTGTAATAGTAGTGTCCAGACAAACTATTTTATACATGGACATATCTGCCAGGTTTCCTCAAAATCATATAGGCCTTCAAGGGAAAAAATTACCTAGATTAGTCTTAGTTGCTGGAAAAAAACTCCTCTGAGAATTAAAGATATGTTATAACAGCATAGCATTTAACATATTCTTAGTGTAATACAGGACTTGAACATTACTTTTACAATCATAAACATCAGTAGGGTACTTAGTTTTTAAACCCTTATATGCTCCACCCCATACCTAACATTTCTAAATCTACATATCAGATCAAATGCAGACGATATAGGTGTTACGTAATTCAACACATGGTCCTAGCAGTAATCATAAACTACCCCTTGAACTGCAGTACAGTTTTGTTCAGTGAGTGGTTAGAAGGCATCCTTAAGGCAAAAAATTTACTGAGAAAGAAATTTATGTTAATTCCAGCACATTTAACATGCTTCAAACTTTGCAATTTACTTGGGAATGCTGGAGTTTAAGCACTGACAGGTTGTCCAGAATCTGGGATTATTATCATTATTTCATAAGACATTTCAAAGCAGCACCTGAACTGTACTTTTACATGTTACTGAAATTCCTCTAAATCCCTGTTTTTCAGATTTCAAGCTTTATCTTCCTTTCCAGTATCTTTAAGGTGAAGGAGATTTAGATTAGACATCAGGAAGAAATCCTTCCCTGTGGGGACAGGTTCATCACAGCCTTTGCTTCATCCCACACAGGTAAAACCAGCAATCCCTGTCATTGTAAACTGAAGGATAATCCTTTATGCAAGAAAATATGAAGGAAACAAGACTGTTTTCTATTTTATTTCTTGTCTGGAGCATTTGTATTACTGGTATTTTTGCTCAGAGTTCTGTAACAGCTTGCTTGCCAATACCAACCTCAGTAGAAAATGCAATTCCATGGGGAGCCTTAGTCAGTAATTTGACAAAAATATAGGGAAGTAACACCTATGCAAATTTGAATGGAATAAAAGGAAATTATTCCTTATGATGGACACATGGACAAATCAAAACTTTAGCTAATGCAACTCAGTTAGGATTTGTTGAAAAAAAAA
>NW_005088067.1:9731-20407 GCF_000331425.1 Pseudopodoces humilis | reverse complement strand
CCTCCGGCCATGCGTAGCTCTATACGGACACGCTGAAAAACACCCAACCACATTTGAATTCACCGGAATACATCCACATGCACGCTGTTACACCTTGCAACACCCGTACACACTGCGTTCTTGCGGAAAACGCCAGGAAACGTCGTCTCCAATATCGCCGCTCCTTGGAATACGGAAAGACAAAGGAAAGTCCCCAGACACCTACGAAATAACAGCCACCGACGCAGAAACATGCGGGAATACCTTCTAGCAGCCGAACATACCTCACACATATCAGAAGGGTTGCAAGCTCACCCTGTCAAACCCAGGCCTACCCGTACACTACTACGCGCAACTGGGATAACGCGTAAATACACTAATTCGTCCAAGCACACATGAAAAGACGAGAGTACAGCGGGTCTCACTCGGACAATGTGGGCAAACCTCCGTGTACACCTTATTGCACAGCGGAACACCCTTAAAATCCGGGGTAAGCTCGGACACCTCGGGTCGTACCTAGCTCTATACGGACACACCGAAAAACACCCAAACACATTGGAATTCACCGGAATACATCCACGTTCACACTGTCGCACCTTGGAACACCAGCGCACACTGGCTTTTGCGGAAAACGTCCACTAGCGCACTATACCACATGACCGCTCTTTAGAATACCGAAAGACAACGGAAACTACCCGATCACATACGGAAACACTGACACACATTCTTAAACATCGGGAAACATCTTCTAACGTTCCAACACACCTCATAATAGCAGAACTTGTGCAAGTTCACCCTGTGAAAGCTAGGCCCACGCATGTACATTTACGAGCCAAGGAAATCACCCATAAATAACCCAGTACATCACAACACACTTTCAAAACACGAGCGGAGAGCGTATCCACTCGGACAATGTTAGCAAACCTCCGTGTACAACTAAATGCACTGAGGAACACATTCATTTGCCAGGGACGCTCGGACACCTCTGGCCATACCGAGCTATATACGTACACACCGAAACCACCCATTTTGGATTTCAGCAGAATAGTTCCACATACACACTGTCAAATGTTTAACATTGTCCGAGTGTGTCCAGCTGT
The DNA here is from genome assembly GCF_000331425.1 of Pseudopodoces humilis. The sequence continues at coordinate 19,328 of NW_005088067.1, read as the reverse complement.
ACTCTCGTGGTTTCATGTGTGTTTGGTCGAGGTGCGGTATTTACGCGTGATCCCAGATGCGCGTAGGGTGTACGGGTAAGGCTGGGTTTGACCGGGTGAAGTTGCAGCACTTTTGATACTGTGGGGTGTGTTGGGGTGTTAGAAGGTGTATCCCGATGTTTCTGCGTGTGTTGCTGTTTTTCCGTAGGTGTCCGTGGACTTTCCGCTGTTTTTCGGTATTTCAAAAGCCGAGATATAGGAAAGGGCGTTTCTGGACGTTTTCCGCAAGAAGCCAGTGTGCGCTGGTGTCGCAAGGTGTGACTGTGTGCATGGGGATGTATTCCGGTGAATTCCAACGTGTTTGGGTGTTTTTCGGTGTGTCCGTATAGAGCTAGGCATGGCCGGAGGTGTCCGAGCGTACCCCGGAGTTTAAGGGTGGCCCGCTGTGCATTAAGGTGCACACGGAGGTTTGCCAACATTGTCCGAGTGAGACCCGCTGCACTCTCGTGTTTTCATGTGTGTTTGGTCGAGCTGGGGTATTTACACGTGATCCCAGATGTGCGTAGGGTGTACGGGTAGGGCTGGGTTTGACCGGGTGAAGTTGCGGCACTTTTGATACTGTGGGGTGTGTTGGGGTGTTAGAAGGTGTATCCCGATGCTTCTGCGTGTGTTGCTGTTTTTCCGTAGGTGTCCGGGGACTTTGGTAGTCTTTCGGTATTCCAGAGAGCGGCGATGTGGTGTAGTGCGTTAGTGGACGTTTTCCGCAAGAACCCAGTGTGCGGGCCTCTCCGGCCATACCTAGCTATATACGGACAGCCCGAAAAACACCCAAACACATTGGAATTCACCGGAATACATCCACATGCACACTTTCACACCTTGCAACACCAGCGCTCACTGGCTTCTTGCGGAAAACGTCCGGAAACGCCCTCTCCCACATCGCCGCTCTATGGAATACCGAACGAGAACGGAAAGCCCCCGGACACATACGGAATAACAGCCACAGATGCAGAAACATGCGGGAATACCTTCTAGCAGCCGAACATACCTCACACGTATCAGAAGGGTTGCAAGCTCACCCTGTCAAACCCAGGCCTACCCGTACACTACTACGCGCAACTGGGATAACGGGTAAATACACTAATTCGTCCAAGCACACATGAAAAGACGAGAGTACAGCGGGTCTCACTCGGACAATGTGGGCAAACCTCCGTGTACACCTTATTGCACAGCGGAACACCCTTAAAATCCGGGGTAAGCTCGGACACCTCGGGTCGTACCTAGCTCTATACGGACACACCGAAAAACACCCAAACACATTGGAATTCACCGGAATACATCCACGTTCACACTGTCGCACGTTGGAACACCAGCGCACACTGGCATCTTGCGGAAAACGTCCGGAAACGCCCTTTCCGATATCTCGGCTTCTGAAATACGGAAAAACAACGGAATGTCCCCGGACACATTCGAAAGAACTGCAACACACGCAGAAACATCGGGATACACCTTCTAACACCCCAACATTCCCCACAGTATCAAAAGTGCTGCAGCTTCACCCTGTGAAAGCCAGCGCTACCCGTACACCCGACGTGCATCTGGGATCACGCGTAAATATCCCAGCTCGACCAAACACACATGAAAACACGAGAGTACAGCTGGACACACTCGGACAATGTGGGCAAACCTCCGTTACACCTTAATGCACAGAGACACACCCATAACCTCCGGGGTACGCTCGGATACCTCCGGCCATGCCTAGTTGTATACGGACACACCGAAAAACACCTAAACGTGTTGGAATTCATGGAAAACAGCCATATGTTTCCCGAAAGTAGAGGGCGCTGCCATTTAGAACTGGAAGTATGGGGCGCCGCCATTTTGAACCGGAAGTAGGGGGCGCAGCCATTTTGAAACGGATATAATTTTGCAGTATTTTTTAGAAATGTGTGGGATTCTTATTAATCATTTTGCAATTTTGGTGGAGATTTGCAGCATTTTGAGGCAAGAGAATTAGGTTTGTGAGTTGTTAATATAATTTCCTAGGTTTTTTTTGTGGAAATTTGTGATATTTGGAGGAGACATAAATAATTTTGTGCGACTTTTCTGAGATTTTTCGGCATTTTTGTGTGATTTAGGTGGGATTTTGATGATTTTTTTTCCAATATTTGTATAATTCTGTAGCATTTTGAGGAGATTGAAATAATTTGGTGAGCTTTTAATGGAATGTTGTGGGATTTTGAAGAAATTTGGAAGAACTTGATGGAATTTTGGGGAATTTTTGTGTAATTTTGAGGAATTTTGTGGAGTTTTGAGGAATTTGATGTAATTTGGTGAGATTATTGTAGGAATTTGTGGTATTTTTGTGGAATTTTGTGGGATTTTCAGGAAATTGAAACAATTTTGTGTTCTTTTTGTGGAATTTTGTGGGATTTTGAGGAGGTTGAAATAATTTGGTGGGATTTTTGTGGGATTTTGTGGGATTTTGAGGAGATTGATGGAGTTTTGAAGAATTTTGGTGGAGTTTTGTGGAATTATTGTGGAATTTTGTCAAAATTTTGAGGAATGTGGAATGTTGAGGAGATTGAAATAATTTGGAGGGATTTTTGAGGGATTTTGAGAAGATTGATGGAGTTTTGAAGAATTTTTGTGGCGTTTTGTGGAATTATTGTGGAATTTTGAGGAGGTTTAAATAATGTTGTGGGATTTTTGTGGGATTTTTTGTTATTTTTGTGGGATTTTTGTTGGATTTTGTGGGATTTGGAGGAGATTTGGGGAATTTGAAGGTATGTCTGTTGGATTTGTGTGGGATTTTGTAGGAAATTTTAGGAGATTGATACAATTTTGAGGGATTCACTTGGAATTTTGTAAGAATTTGGAGGAGATTGATATAATTTTGAGGGATTTTTGCAGAACTTTGCAGGATTTTGAGAGAACTTAACTAATTTTGTGGAATTTTGTGGTATTATTGTGAGATTTTGTGGGATTTTTGTGGAATTCTGTGGGATTTTGAGGAGATTGAAATAATTTTGTGAGTGTTAGTTGAATTTTGAGGGATTTTTGTGAGATTTTTGTGGGATTTTGAGGAGATTTGGGGAATTTTGGGGTGTTTCTGTGGTATTTGTGTGGAATTTTGTAGGATTTTGAGGAGACTTGGGGAATTTTGAGGGATTCACCTGGAATTTTGTAGGAAATTGGAGGAGATTGATATAATTTTTAGGGATTTTGGCGGAACTGTGCGGGATTTTGAGAGAACTTAACTAATTTTGTGGAATTTTGTGGGATTTTGTGGTATTTCTGTGGAATATTGTGGGATTTTCAGGAAATTGAAACAATTTTCTGTGCTTTTTGTGGAATTTGGTGGGATTTTGTGGAGGTTGAAATATTTTGGTGGGATTTTTGTGGGATTTTGAGGAGATTGATGGAGTTTTGAAGAATTTTTGTGGCGTTTTGTGGAATTATTGTGGAATTTTGTCAAAATTTTGAGGAATTTTGTGGAATTTTGAGGAGGTTTAAATAATGTTGTGTGATTTTTGTGCGATTCTGTGGGATTTTGAGGAGATTTACATAATTTTGTGAGTTTTTAATGGAATTTTGAGGGATTTTTGTGGGATTTTTGTGGGATTTTGAGGAGATTTGGGGAATTTTGTGGTGATTTTGAGGGATTCTCCTGGAATTTTGTAGGAAATTGGAGGAGATTTAAATAATTTTGTGGGACTGTTGTGCTTTAAAACCAGTAACTAAAAAATTACTATTTCTTTCTGTGAGATATGGATTTAAACAAGAGCAAAACAGGCTTAAAACTTAAAAGGAATAGAAACTGTTTATTAACAAACTACAAGAATAAGAACACTAGAATAAACTTCCAGAAAACTCTTCTATCTCTTACCACTTAACTATTTTTTTGTACACATGAAAATATAGAGACAAAAAAAACCCAAAAACTTTAGAACTTTGGTGGTTAAAAACAGTCTCAATTTTTTCTAGAGTCTTTCTTTCATTCTTTGTAGAGAAACAGAAGTCTCTTTTTGCCGATCTATGGAGTTTTTAGAGTTCACTCCTCCCATTCCACATCATTCTGAGGTGTGCATGGGTCAAATGGGTCTAGGGATACTAGTTTAAGGATGAGTTATTCAAAGGCAGAGGTCTTCTTCATCTGTCTCTGTGAGCCTTCCTAGAAAACAGATTTTGCTTTGCTCTTCAAGGTTTCAAAAAAAAAAATCTTCACTCTACCCATCTCCAGCAACTCACAGTATCACAATTACTCTCTCATTTTTAAAAAGTCCACACTTTGAATACTTTATTCCTCCCATACTCTAGTCATGAATTAAAGGAGTCTTTTAAACTACTATTATCCATCTCCATAGCTTTTACAAAAAGATATTTCAGCTGTACGCATCTCCTTATTCTCTCTTTCTTATTTAAACTTAACTCTTTCTCTCACTGTTTTTAGTGGTTCTATGATGTTTTTTGCATGTTGATTGTCTCTCTCGTTCTCTGTCTTTTCTGAGAAAAAGGAGTAATCTGTTCATTTATCTAAGTAGTAAAAGAATCAAAAGCTTTAGAAAGCTGTAAGAGTTCATAGTGTCAGGTTTCAGTCCCGCAGCAGAAACTGAAAACTAAGCTCAGCTTACCAACTCTGCTTCTCCCCCGCCACTCCCTGCGGCCTTGTCGGCCTGGAGGGGGGGAAGGAGGCCAAGACAGACCTTGTTACCTTGTCAAAAGCCAGAAACCAAAGAGAGCAAGAGAACTCTGTACTTCTTAAGGGGGTGTTTACAAGTTGAATTCACTTTTTAATGGTCAGATCTGCTGTCAATTCTTGGAAATGACTGATAATTGGTCAGGAGGAAAAACTCCCATCAGCCACTAGCAGCTCTAACTTCCTCTCTTTCTAAGCTGTCTTAAAGTAAAACTACACCATGACAGGGACTTCGGTGGAACTGTGCGAGATTTTGAGAGAACTTAAATAATTTTATGGAATTTTGTGGTATTATTGTGAGATTTCTGTGGGATTTCTGTGGGATTTTGTGGGATTTTTGTGGAATTCTGTGGGATTTTGAGGAGATTGAAATAATTTTGTGAGTTTTTAATGGAATTTTGAGGGATTCACCTGGGATTTTGTAGGAAATTGGAGGAGATTTAAATAATTTTGTGGGATTTATGCAGAACTTTGCAGGATTTTGAGAGAACTTAAATAATTTTGTGGAATTTTGTGGTATTATTGTGGGATTTTGTGGGATTTTTCTGGGATTTTGAGGAGATTTGGGGAATTTTGAGGAATTCACCTGGAATTTTGTAGGAAATTGGAGGAGATTTAAATAATTTTGTGGGATTTTTCAGAACTTGGCAGGATTTTGAGAAAATTTAAATAATTTTGTGAGATTTTTGTGGAGTTTTGTGTTATTACTGTGGGATTTTGTGGGATTTCTGTTGGATTTTTGTGGGATTTTGTGGGATTTTGAGGAGATTGAAATAATTTTGTGAGTTTTTAATGGAATTTTGAGGGATTTTCGTGGGATTTTTGTGGGATTTTGTTGGATTTGGAGGCGATTTGGGGAATTTTGAGGTGTTTCTGTGGGATTTGTGTGGAATTTTGTAGGATTTTGTAGGATTTCTGGAATTTTGAGGGATTCACCTGGAATTTTGTAGGAAATTGGAGGAGATGGATATAATTTTGAGGGATTTTGGTGCAACTTTGGGGGATTTTGAGAGAACTTAAATAATTTTGTGGAATTTTGTGGTATTATTGCGGGATTTCTGTGGGATTTCTGTGGGATTTTGTGGTATTTCTGTGGAATTTTGTGGGATTTTCAGGAAATTATAACAATTTTCTGTGCTTTTTGTGGTATTTGGTGGGATTTTGTGGAGGTTGAAATAATGTTGTGGGATTTTTGTGGGATTTTGTGGGATTTTGAGGAGATTGATGATGTTTTGAAGAATTTTTGTGACGTTTTGTGGAATTATTGTGGAATTTTGTCAAAATTTTGAGGAATTTTGTGGAATTTTGAGGAGGTTTAAATAATTTTGTGTGATTTTTGTGTGATTTTGTGTTATTTTTGTGGGATTTTGTGGGATTTTTGTGGAATTCTGTGGGATTTTGAGGAAGTTGAAATAATTTTGTGAGCATTTAATTGAATTTTATGGTGTTTTTGGGAAATGTTGAAGAAATTGTTGGAATTTTGTGGAATTTTGAGGAGTTTTTGTGGAGTTTTGAGGAATTTTTGTGCAATTTTTAGGGATTTTTGTAGAATTTTTGTAAGATTTTCAGGAAATTGAAACAATTTTGTGGGCTTTTTCTGGGATTTTGTGGGATTTTGAGGAGATGTAAATAATTTTGTGGGCGGGGCCAGGGCTTGTCTGTCTCCTCACCAGACTCTGGAGCTGCTTTGGAGGGGCCTGGCTTTACGTGGGTTGGAGGGGCTTACAAAAACAGGCGGAGCCAAGGCTTGTCACTTTCCTCACCGGCCCCAGGAGCTGCTTTTCCAGAGGAGTGGCCATGGATGGAGGGGCGGGGCTTCAAAAAAGGGCCTGGGCCAGGGTCTGTCTCTCTCCTCTCCGGCCTCTGGAGCTGCTTTAAGAGGGGCGTGGCTATGGGTGTGGGGGCGGGGCTTAGAAAAAGGGGCGGGGACAGGCCTTGCCTATCTCCTTACCGCCCTCGGGAGCTGCTAATATGGGAAGTCGTGGCTTTTCCTGGGTGGGCGGGGATTAGAGAAAGGGGCGGGGCCAGGGCTTGTCACTCTCCTCACCGGCCTCAGGAGCTGCCTTTGGCGGGGGGCATGTCTATCGGTGCATGGGCAGGGATTAGATAAAGGGGCAGAGCCAATTCTTGTCACTCTCCCCACCAGCCCCGGGAGCTGCTTTTGGAGGGGCGTGGCTATGAGTGGGTGGGCGGGGCTTAGAAAAAAGGGCGAGGACAGGGCTTGCATATCTCCTTACCGCCCTTGGGAGCTGCTAATATGGGGGGCGTGGCTTTACGTGTGGGCGGGGCTTAGAGAAAAACGGGCGGGGACAGGGCTTGTCTCCTCACCAGCCTCTGGAGCTGCTTTAAGAGGGGCGTGGCTTTATGTGGGTGGGCGGGGCTTAAAAAAATGGGCAGACCCAAGTCCTGTAACATTCCTCACTGGCCCCGGGAGCTGCTTTTCGAGGGGCGTGGCTATGGGTGGAGGGGCAGAGCTTAGCGAAAGTGGCCGGGCCAAGTCTTGGCACTCTCCTCGCTGGCCTTAAGAGCTGCTTTGGGTGGGGCGTGGCTATGAGTGGGTGGGCGGGGCTTAGAGATAGGGGCGAGATCAGAGCATGTCTCTCCCCTAACTGGCCTCAAGAGCTGCTTCTGGAGGGGTGTGGCTATGTGTGGGTGGGCAAGGCTTAGAAAAACAGGCGAGGCCATGGTTTCTCTCTCTCCTCGCTGGCCTCTGGAACTGCTTTAAGAGGGGCGTGGCTATGGGTGCAGGGGCGGGGTTTAGAAAAAGGGGCGGGGACAGGGCTTGCTTATCTCCTTACCGCCCTCGGGAGCTGCTAATATGGTGGGGCGTGGCTTTACATGGGTGGGCGGAGCTTAGAGAAAAAGGGGCGGGGCCAGGGTCTGTCTCTCTCCTCACCGGCCTCAAGAGCTGCTTTTGGAGGGGCATGGCTATGAGTGGGTGAGCGGGGCTTAGTGAAAGGGGCAGGGCCAAGGCTTGTCTCTCCCCTGACCGGCCTCAAGGGATAATCCGGGAGGGGCGTGGTTAAGGGTGGGTGGGAGCGGCTTAGAAAAAGGGGCGGGGCCAGGGCATGTCTCTCTCCTCACCAACCTCTGGAGTTGCTTTTGGAGGGGTGTGGCTATGAGTGGGTGTGCGGGCCTAAGAGAAAGGGGTGGGGCCAGGGCTTGTCACTCTCCTCACCTGCCTCAGGAGCTGCCTTGGGGGGGGCGTGTCTATCGGTGGGTGGGCGGAGTTTAGATAAAGGGGAGGAGACAAGTCTCGTCACTCTCCTCAGCGGCCCCGGGAGCTGCTTTTGGAGGGCCGTGGCTATGAGTGGGTGGGCGAGGCCTAAGAGAAAAGGGCTAGGCCAGGGCTTGTCTCTCTCCTCGCCGGTCTCAGGAGCTGCTCTGGGAGGGGCGTGGCTTTACGTGGGTGGGCGGGGCTTACAAAAAGGGGCGGAGCCAAGTCTTCTCTCTCATCTTGCAGATGCCGGGGAGCTTGGGAAGTCGTCCCGGCTTCTTCTCCTTGCCCTGGCTCTGTGGCTTCTGGAGGAGAGGAGGGTTGTCACTGGAGGGGCCGAGGGTGCCCAGGTGTGCTGAGGTGTGTCCCCAGTTGTGCCCAGGAGTGCCCAGGTGTGTTGAGGTCAGCCCAGATGTGCCAGCCCAGAGCACAGTTATGCTGTGCGCTGCTGTTAGGAGGGTGACGGTATTGAGCTGGTATTGATCACAGCCGGAGTGCGCTTCTGCTAGGAGGGTGATGGGAGTGCACCGCTATTAGGAGCATTACGGTAGGCAGCACCAGCAAGGGGTTACGCCCAAGGCGGCTATTGTGGGAGGCGCAGCTATTAGAGGCATTACGGTACTTGCACCCCTCGATTACTCCTGGCGCCGTTCTTAGGAGAACAAGGGAAACTGAGCCCTGCTGGGAGGGCTTTTGGGGTGCCTGAACCCCTATATCACTGGGGCTTGAATGCGTTGAACCCCAATATCCGGTCCCGGAAGGGCTGGAAGAATGATTTCCGTACCTGCACCCCGATTCAGGGCCCTTAAGTGAAGGGCATTAGGGCTTTTCCGGTCTCAAGAGCAGCTTTGGGAAGGGCGTGGCTATTGGTGGAGGGGCGGGGCTTAGAAAAAGGGGCGGGGCCAGGGTCTGTCTCTCTCCTTGCCAGCCTTAGGAGCGGCATGAAGAGGGGCGTAGCTATGGGTGGGGGATGGGGCATAGAGAAAGGGGAGAGGCCAGGGCATGTCTCTCTCCTAACAAACCTCTGGAGCTGCTGGGGGGGGGGGGGGGGATTAGATAAAGGGGCCGAGCCAAGTCTTGTCACTCTCTTCACTGGCCCCGGGAGCTGCTTTTGGAGGGCCGTGGCTATGAGTGGGTGGGCGGGGCTTACCAAAAGGGGCAGAGCCCAGTCTTGTCTCTCACCTTGAAGATGCCGGGGAAGTTTGGGGGCTGCCCCGGCTTCTTCTTCTCCTTGCCCTGCCTCTGTGGCTTCTGGACGAGAGGAGGGGTGTCACTGGAGAGGCCGAGGGTGCCCAGATGTGCTGAGGTGTGTCCCCAGTTATGCCCAGGTGTGCTGGAAGGGGTTTTGGGGTGACTGAACCCCAATATGAGCGGGGCTTGAATATGTTGAACCGCAATATCCGGTCCTGGCTGGGATGGAAGAATCATTTCCGTACCTGCAGCCTGATTCAGGGCCCTTAAGTGAAGGGCATTAGGGCTTCGGTGGTCTCAGGAGCTGCTTTGGGAGGGGCGTGGCTATGGGTGGGGGGCATGGCTTAGGAAAGGAGGGGGGCCAGGGCTTGTCTCTCTTCACCAGACTGAAGAGCTGCTTTGGGAGGGGCGTGGCTATGGGTGGGTGCATGGGTGGGGCTTAGAGAAAGGGGAGGGGCCAGGGCTTGTCTATCTCGTCACCAGCCTCAGGAGCTACTCTGGGGGGGGGGGG